>DWMZ01002926.1:0-13433 GCA_018249855.1 Eueides tales michaeli | reverse complement strand
CTACACGATGAGCATAAAATAGGTCGATGTTTTCTCATTTTCTATAAGACCTACTTCTGACAATGGATATGGGTGCTCACGGAAGGATTCCATAATCGTCACATGCACTTATAAAGGTTATTTTAGTCTTTTGTTTTTACTTTGTTTCTCTTTGAAAATACATTATTATTTATTATAAAACCTATCAGTTTTTATCCCTTTTATGTTTTATGTGGACAAGCAGAGCTTAAATAAGGTTTTCAATTGCCATCCGTGTTAAGAAAATATTAAAAAAAAAATAACTTAGTGGAATTTAAATTGGGGGTGAACGGGTTCGAATCTCGCTACGTACAAGTAGCGTTATGTATTTTCTTAAAAAGTGTTTTTCTTTCTTAAATGGAGAATAACTATAAAAATGCGTAATATATTCTATATACATGCTTTGTTCTTCTGTACTTTATTTTACTTAATATAATTATGGCATACAATGGAATAAATAAAATACGTCCATTATTATTGATAATTTTACAACCAATATAATTATTTATTTTATGTTCTTAATTCCTTCAACTATACCTTTTTAACCACGTATTTATATAGCCAGACGATAAAATAATTATTGATCAAAAGGAAACTTAGCTACTACTAAATTTTGATTAGCCGACGGAGGAAGGACAAATAAATTTATAGATGCTAAAAATAAATGTTCAAACGAAGTTTCTTATATCAACACGACATCGGCCCTTGTCCTAAATTAAGAAATCATTATTTTCGTTATTAATGAATTCGTATTTCACTGTCACTTAAAACTTTGTTGCCAAACGTTCTTGAATATAGAAAAATTGTATAGATTTTTTTTTATAGTTCTCCATCTTTTTCTATATTATTATGTAATAGGTATACACAAATTAAAGATATAAATAAGTAAATAAAATTACAGTCGATTATATCAACATCGGACCGCTAGTATGAATTAACGTTGAATACCTAGGGGATTTTGGATAAAACGAAATTCAAAAGCTACGAGCAAAGAGATAAACGTTTTTGATATTTCATTTTGTAGCTTTTCACTTATTTGTAAAGCGATCCGCTTTCACTCTGAACTATTCAGGGGATATACCTATTTCATGCAGCCAGTTCACTTTTATTTCCATATATTGAAAACAATACTAAAAAACTTCGTCTGTCGAAACGTGGGGAATCCTATAATAAAGTGATTATGTTATATAGATAAATAAAAAAAATGAAATGCGTGTACTTATGTACGCGCGTGAGAAGTTATACTTCTTTGGTATCATTAAAAAATAGTTTTTGATTGTGTGCAAGTAATAAATTAAAATAAACTTAAATTCAAAAAGAATTTATTATTAAATTCATTTATTTACTTTTAAAATAGTGAATAAGCAATAATAAATATTCAACATCTTCACAAATATTTACGAATAGTAAATATATTAATCAAAAAATCACTACTGAATATATTTTTCAGCACATAAATAAATCGCATTTATATGAAAACAGTGAACAGAGGCGACCGCTGCAACTTCATACGACCGCAATCGCTACGAATTCATACTGTAACTTTATTGTGACGAATCTTTTAATTTCACTCTCATCATTTTTTCATAACGCGCCTAAAGAAGTATAATTTCAAAAAATATGATTATGTGTGCAAAAATACTTTCTTTTGCTTTCATAATTACTAATGCATATAAATAAGTGATAAGGTGAATTTAACCTCTGTGTTTTATTTAGTTTAATAGCCTATTTTAATTATGCTTTATCATTTGAATGGTATTTTAATGTGAATCTTTGTGGCACATTGGTAGGGCTTGTGTAGCATATGGCATAAAAAGCTTAAAAAGAGAATTTTATTTAAATTTAATCTTCCATGTGGCAAAAATCTATACCTATAATTAAATTGTAAGTTTTTGATTTCCATTTTTTACTATTTTTAAAGTGTTGTTCCACACTTAGAACTTTTTTATACGTTTTAAAAACTTACTAAGTTTAGTATTCAATTTCTATTTATTTTTGCTAATTATCCGTGCTTTTTTTTAGGGAATCTGCAAATAATGACGACACTTTTTTGCCATTAAGATAATTCCGTTACCTCCAAAACTAACACTTACACTCACTTACATATATTACATCTAAAATAATATTTTATGATTATCCTGATCTACCTTTTTTAACTTGCCGAGTCTTTATTTAATCAGCATTAGTCAAGTTTATTTTTCTTTTTTCTTAATTTAGTACATAATTAACAAGACGAAGGTTCTGGTATTTGAAAGAAATGAAAAAAGGACAGAATGCAAGATCAATGTAAATGATAAGATATTGGAACAAGTGAATGAGGTACTATGTCTGGGAAGTATGTTTAGCAGAGACGGAAGATACGAAATGGCTGTGGAAAGGCGTATTGCTGCCGGTAACAGAGTTAATGGTTCCTTAGCTGAGTTGTTGAGACAGCTCAACATAGCTGCACGTTTGGCCGTACACAGCGCAGTACTGGTACCGACGCTGTTATGCGGCAGCGAAACGTGGGTATTACAGAAGAAGAATGTATGAAGGATGAATACTGTAGAGATGCGATCTCTTCGTAGGATATGCGGAGTCAGTTTAGCTGATCGCATACCCAATGAAGAGATACACAGAATGGTAGTTACTAGCGTGGATGACACAGTGAGAATGAAGAGGAACGTGCTCAGGTGGTTTGGGCACGTCGAGCGTATGAGTGAAGAGAAAATGGCAAAAAAGATCTATAAAGGAAAAGTGAGTGGTAAGAGAGGGAGGGGTCGGATCGAAAACACAGTATCTACGATATTGGAGGAAGGTCACGTAAAAAGCATGAGGACCCCCCGGAGGGCATGTGTGAAGAGGTTAATGACAGTAGACGAGGCGAAAGAGGTATGCCGAGACCGTAGCGTTTGGCGCTCCGTTCTCTCTCCCCTTCACGCTATATCCCGCTAGAGATATAGCGTGAAGCTAAGTAAGTAAGTAAGTACATAATTTTGTGGCAATTCGTTTTGTGTAACTACTAACAACATTTATCATTGTTTACCATATAGATATATTGCTATAAAACATTTGTTCTCTTGGTGTTTTATATACAGTTGAATTATATTTAAATTAATTTATGCACTGTTGCTCATCGTCCGTGTTTAGTGCTATATGAGTATTGAGGTCACTGTCTGTAATGTGCTATTTATTTATGTATGAATTAACATTTTAAGTATCTATTGAATATTTAAAAATAATTTTAAATAATAGTTTATTTATACTGAAAAAAGTTATATTTTTTTCAGTATAAATATAATACTTACGATAACAAAACATCATATAATTTTCATTTTCATATTTTTTAGATTATGTGGAAGTTTCGTTACTTTTTTAAGACATTAATGTTTACGAAGTAAATTATCCATTATACTGAAGTGATAATAAGAGTTGTATTTACAATATCTATATTTTTATTTTTAGAGGAAAGCATTGTATTTATACAAACATGTTATACATTTTATTTAATATTTTATTTTCAGTGTATTTATTCGATAGAGCACCAAAAATATATTTGTTTTTTGAAAATTAGATCGATTATATGGGCAATTTGATAACATTATGGAAAATATCTGTTTTAAAATAAAAGTGAATTTTCAAAGTAATCAAAATGATAACAGTATATAATAATAGTTGAGGCATGTCGTAGTCAAGCGGCACAAGCATGTGAATGTAAGCGCGACAGGTTGTGGGTTCGATATCAACTCGAGGAAATTAAATATTTTTATTTTCAAATTAATTATTTAATGTTTTTATTTCTTACAAGACAAAGCGCATTGAGTACCGCCACTAAACACGCAATGTTTCAATTTTGGCGGAAAGTGGAGAACGGCATGCAGTGCCTTAGATGTCTAATTTTACTTTGTCTACCCTGCTACATATAGGCAAAAAAACAGTATATTTAAATTGCTTGCTTGCTTAAACCAACAAGTGTCTCCGGTACTTAACATAATATGTTTAAACAATGAACGCAGGTAACATTATCATATTACAGTGTACCAGACTGTACTAGACTAGTCTAGACCAGAACAAAGCACGTACGCGAATAAATCCTCTCAAATAATAATTGCCATGGCAGACGTTTCCCTCTAAATTCCGAAGGGGTGACCCCCCACGAACTTCCCTGTGAAACCTTGCGCACTTGTTGAGTTCCTTTGTTGTCTCGTGCACCGATTTTACAATAAATGTTTATTTTATTTGCTTACTGTTAGTTGTTTTTGACAGTGTTTACATTTGAAGTGAAATTTAATTATAATTATAATGATATAGGGTTTCTTTAATGGAATTTTTGTTCATATTTACATTTATCATATTTATATATTTATATATAGGATATTCCTTCATTCATAGTTCGTGACTTTCAAAGATTATTTCAAAAAAACGTTGTTTAATTAAAATAAAAAAAGTTGTATGTAATTTAAAACAAGTGCCGTATTTAAAGATATAAAAAGCCCTATATGTAAATTACAATAGCTCTGAGATTATATTTATTTTATAAAGAATAAAAATTAAATAAATCAATTTTTTTTTAGCTTCACGCTGTATCCCGCACGAGGTAGGCTAGGCAGAGGGAGCTCGGGAACCTAGTATTAAGACACTCCGTTCCCCAAATTAATTTAAAATCAAATTAATTTAAAGCATAAATATAAATAATAAATGCGTTTGAGGTCCAGGTGCTGCGGCATAACGGCTGACTGTAAATACGACGGTTGTTGGGCCGATTCTTATTCTGTGGAATAATTTAATATTTTAATTTCTCTCTCTCTTTCTCTCGCTTCGTTAATAAGACAAAGCGCTGTTGAGTTCTAGTTAACGCAAAACGGACAATAAGTAAAAACACAAGAAAACTAGCATCACATTTAAAAGTAATTGCTGCAATCACAGACGGTTCTCCTAAAGTTTCTCAGTTGGGGGGTGAACCTCCACAGACTTCCCTGGCTTAGATTATACGAGTATACATATAATGCAATGCGCTTTTAGAGTCCTTTGTTGTCTGGGACTTAGTTCCAATTCTATATACTTTACTAAATCCATTTAGTATATGCAAAGTTTATTTAACTAGAAACAGAAATAGTATCTACTTTCCGTACCCTAAAAGAATAAAAGCAAAATTAATAATATTAGCCAGATAGATATTATTGTGGAAAATCGTGGCTTGACTATACTGATAACGCGACAGGTTGTACGTTCGAATCCCGCTTGAGGAAATTAAGTATTTGATGTTTTTAGTTCTTCGCTCTGGTAATGAGACAAAACGTGGCGGTAAGTTTCGCTACTCAATACGCAATAATTTCAGAATTCAGGTCCAAAGAGAGCTTTCAGATTTAAGAATACAACACTTTTGTTGATAATTACGATAAATCTTGATATTTCTATTGATAGAGATTTAACTAACCAACATTACCATTTTTTATTCGAAATATAAATATTTACCTAACAAACAAGAATCGATCGCGATATAATGTAAAGGATAATGAACCACGACGGTGCAATTGATACATCAGACGGTTTACTTTAAAAGCTACGAGCAGGAAGCTTAATCCAATATTCTGTATTCTCCCTGCGTTTGCTCTTTGTTGTCTGGAACATTTCACCAATATGAAATGCGTCGAATATTTTTAAAAGTCAGTAACCAGAGATTTTCAAAAACTTGAATTTGTTTTTCTTTTATACTTTGAAATATAGAAATTTAAAAAATGTTATGTTGATTTCTCATCTCATACTTAATAATTTATTGTATTATATAATATAGATATAATTATGAATTTAGTACAGGAAGTAAATGATATTTTGACACGAATTTAGTGTTCAACTATTATTAAATACATCTATCACGTTAATATTGTAAGTAATAGTAGGATAATTGAAACGAGCGTGGGCAGTAACTGCAGCTGCTCACCGTATAACAGACCACACAAGCTGTATTGTAAATGTATATATAAATTTCATACATCTCATACAAACCTATGTATAGGGCTTTCAGTACGAACCACTTCATTCTGTTTCCACGTTAAATCCTTTTTATTTTTTATTTTATTTTTAATGAAGAACAATGTGAAGAGCAACTTCACAACATTTACTCTCTCTGCTAATAAAAATTACAGTATTGAGTTCCATATTTCAAAAAGGGGTTAAGAACGACGAAGTTGACGGAGTGTCTAGACACTCCGTTTTTTGCCTCCGTTTTACGCTTTGTCCCGTACATACGGAATAAAGCAAGAAGATGTCAAAAACTGTAGTGTTTTTTGTCGACTATTATGTTGTATATCCATATGATATAGCTTATTGCGTCAAAGCTGGATAGTCGAATTTAATCTGACAATTTACTTAGCCACGATAAACACCTGAATAGTAAATATAGACATTCATTCCGTACGCAATTTAAACAGATACATAGCACGCTCTTATACATAGGTCCAGTTGTTTTTATGTAAACTAATACAAAATATTCATTTTATATCACAAAACAGATAGAAATCAATTTTTTTATCATTTTTAATTATTAAATATTGGTAATATATATTTTTAAAATTTTAAAGAATTTTGAGACGTAGAATTGTACACGCCACTCTGGTACTCATTTTCTGCCAGTAAAATCGTCCGTGTAGCCGTCATACTCATGATTTATGTAAATGCGGGCTCATAGATGTAGCACGCGATTGCTTTTTATTGATATGTGGCCGGTTTTTCGATAAGGAGTGAATATCTGAATACATACAGTAATATTCATTTAATAGAGTAAATCGTGTTATTGGAACTAATTTTTAATTACGGATTAATGTTTCTGTAACATATGTATGTAATATAATATATTTTTTATTTATTTTAAGTAACAACTAATCAAATATGTGTATTGTGGCTAATTACTTAGATTTCTAAGTAAGACTAAGTTGATATATACCTTGGTGTTTTTTAATAAATTCTTAAAATAATTATTTATTTATGTCACTACCGCATAGTGTGATCGATATAAGTCGATATTTTCCTTATAAAATTGAATATATAACTAATTTAAAATCTAACTCTACGAATATAAAATAACGAAGTCTAAAAGATCTGATTTCTATGTATTAAGTATAATATCAAGTGTTTTATTAGTTTTACAAGGGTAGAAGGATGTCGTCCGCGAGGCGTATGAGCTATGAATTTGTGCGAGTGTATTCAGATAGTGTTGGCGTGACGACTGCGTACCATACGCATAATATTTTCTATATCGAACTTTTTAAAAAAAAGCTATATCATAAATTCTACATTAAAATATTCTAGGTTTTAGTAAACAAATTACTGTAGTGATAATATAACTTAACGCGGCGCGTGCCTTATTTGACGTAACTACACATATTTTTCTGCTAGCAGCATGTGTTTAAATCTTAATATTTTATTTAATTTTGTTCGATATATTAAAAGTAAATGAAAAAATGGCACGAATAGAAAAAAGTATGTGACTAGGCATCAAAAGAAGAAAAAAAGTGCTGTTCTTGATGATATAATAGAGCAATTAATAATTAACACAATGAAGATAACAGATGAGGATGCAAGTCTCGTTTGAAAGAATTAATATATTTTTATGTATTTTTCTTTTTATTGCTGACTTATGAAAAAAATATTAATTTAAATGTTTTTATTATAGCTGTACTTTTGGTGATCTCAAACGCCTATCTCAGTCAACACCTTGCGGACTGTACAGGATCTTTAAACAACGTTTATCTCATTTATATATGATAAAATTTCACATTAATGACATGAAATAAAAAATATTCACTACATTTCAATATATAAATACAAGAAAAAAGAATATGTCAATATGTTTTGGGAAGACACCAAAGATTGGTTCATCATTTAGGGTTAAGCAGGAAATGCCGAAAAAGGTAAAATAAAAAAACGCTATGGATAGATATGTCAACTATTAATGTACAAAACCATAACAGAAAATTTCATACCACAATTGCGCTACGAATTCCAAACTGATGCCAAATTATAAAGTAATGTGTACACATTCCGTTATACGAATATATATAGATTATGTTGGTTTTATTAAAGGTTTGAATATTTACTATTTAGTAATTCGTGACACCGAAATATCTTACAAATTTGGAAGAACTTTAGAATGCAAAACAGTTTTATTACCTAGATTGTTTCATATGAATTTATTATGCTCTTAAACCGTGATTTAACGACTAATTATTTTTTTTCGCAATATGTATATATATTTTCCATATTTATTTTTAAATAAACACGAAGATTAAATAATGAAGCCTGTCGTGGCGCAGTGGCACAAGCGTGTGACTGTAACCAGCCGGTTGTGGGTTGGATCCCCACTCGATGAAATGAAATATTTAATATTTTCGGCGAAAAGAGGGGAACAGAAGTGGAACAGAATGTATTTACACTAGGTTCCCAAGTTCCCTCTGCCTACCCTGCCATGTGCGGGATACAGCGTGACGCTGAGATTAAATAATGAAAAACAATAAATATTAAAATAGCTTCTATATACATATTTAGTAAGTCTTAAGTATTTGACAAACAACTATTTCTATTCAGCACGCGTAACAAGAATTAGTACAAATCCGTTATATTTAAGATATGCTAATTCGCGCGAGGAAAACACGATACTCTAATTCTAATACCAAATTGTTTAATACTAAATTTAGTTGATTTGCTTGAAGGTCTTTAGTATGACATAAATTATATGTTTTTTTTTTAATTAATAGGAATAAATGCAAAGAAATTCAGAGGTAGCAGTTAGTTTTTCATATATAGAAAACATCAAGATCATTCATCTATCTCTAGTATGTCTGAAGAACTTGGCAAACAAGCTCTATTTCTATTCAGACAAGCGTAAGAGGAATTAGTACAGAACCGGTATATGTTAGATATGCTAATTCGCGCGAGGAAAATACGATGCATAGCAAAATGGCTTAGATTGAATGCAGACGAGATTGAATTATCTCGAGTGTTCTATGGTCGTTCACTTCACTTTCATGGAGCTAGGAAAAATTATAGACATAAATTGTATATTACTTCTTAACCTTATTTTTTTATATAAATAGTAAATACACAGATTTTATGTTACTGCTGCTGATTATGCTCATAAGCAAAAAATATATTTCTATAATAAACATGTATTTAACTTTTTAAATTTCCACTCTAAAATTAGATTTTATCTGGATTTTGAGATGTGCTTATATGTACTAGCTTTTTTCCAGCTTCACACTGTATATGTGAGACAGAGTAGGTAGAAAAATCACATTTCGACGCACTATTCTCCGCTTTTCGCACGAATTCAAAACATTGCGTGTTATTTGTGTAACTTAACGCCGTACTTGGTTTTGTTCTTGTTTATTTATTAATAAATACTTCTTTATAACTATTTTACTTTTGACTATTAGAATATATTTGCGTACAGAATGTAAGCAACCTAACATCTGCTATATTAGAAAAACAGAAATTGTGTTGTAAATTCATATTGTTGTTAACATTTAATTTTTCTATAAATATGATTTTTCCTAGTTTCTTTAATCCAGTTGTACAATTGTTCCGGAGATTACAAGGACATACGGACTTGTTTTATATTATTTGTTTATGTTGTGGCATTGTTTACATAAAAATATGATAATATGGTAAAGGATGGTTATTTTGAAATTTTTATATTTTAATTTAAGGTTGGTTTTTACTATATTGTATATTAACCAATGTTCCTGTTTGAAATTTTATGATTTTATGTATTCAGTTCACTTGAAACGAGTTTTAACTAAAGCATTTAGTAAAAATTAGTTTTAACTAGGGAAAACGCGTTCTAACCAAAAACTAGTTTGCACAGTAACATACATAAATTTCACCATTTTAAACAATCATATATTAATATTTTAGTTATAAAAATGATTTTTCCCTTTTAATGTATCTCGTTTTACTTATAAGAGTATTTTGTTTTAAAGTTAAATTTAAAAAAATATATAATTTAATAGATAACCATAATAGAATTTTATAGCCAGCATAAACGCGAACAAAAAACCTTTTATCTAAATATTTATAACTTTGTTTTTTGGGCAAGTCGGTGTTATTTCACCAACTAATATTAAACATTAAAAAAAGATAGTGCTTTTAAAAAATAACAAATTTGCCCGACTACAGATGGCTGTATTTTTATGTATTATATTCTCCTCTGCCACCTGTGCCTTTCTTAGGCTAAAATAAATTAATCCAACACATTATATACATTAGAAGTCTGCCGTGGTGAGATAGCTTGTGGGTTCGATGCCCACTCGAGAAAATGAAATATTTTATAGTTCCCTATATACTAAACAGCAAGGCAAAGCACAGCGTTTATTTCCGCCACTCAAATTCGGCGAAATGTAGAAAACGTAACGGAATGTCTTAAAACTAAGGTTCCTATATTTCCTGCCATGTGCGGGAAATAGCGTGAAGCTTGAAAAAAAAACAAGAAAATATATATTTACACGTTTTTATTAGGTCGAGCTGTAACTACGCTTATAACTGTGTAATTAAATCAAAGTATCTGAATAAGATGGACTTGTAATAGTTTTAGTATCATGAACCTTGGCTCGTTTTTAGTGAACATATACAAATCTTTGTCGTACGGTTTCCAGAGGCGCGGTTTTAAATCCACTTTCGATAAATTGATGATCACATTAATTCTTTTGGCGCCTGTCGTGGCACAGGGGCACGAGCGTGACTGCAAATGCGACAGGTTGTTCGTTCACTCCCCATTCAGAATGAAATATTTTCATTTCTCCGCGCTGGTAACGAGATGGTGAATGTGGTATTGACTAACACCACTTTATACGCAATGTCTCAAATTCAACAGAAAATGGAGAACGTAACATAGGTTCCCAAGTTCCCTCTGCCTGCCAGACATGTGGGGGATGCAGCGTGAAGCTAAAAAAATATATAGATCTTCTGTATGCATTAAAATGTATTCATATTTCGCATGTTTAACTCCTATTTACATTATTGACTTGACATGCTGGTCTAATTGCAGCTGTATCGATTGCGTTCAGTAACGTGCTGCTTTATGTTAGACCTTGGTATATTCAGACATTTTTGAATCGCTTATAAAAGAATTTTCTAAATACTTACTATTTTTCTAATCCTCGGGCCAATGTAAATGATTTAAAGAGTTTAATTATTCCAATTACTTCTATATTAAAAGCAGATAACAAAATGAATATTACAAAATAGTTGGTTTATAATTACTCGTATCTTTCAAACACAAAGTATTTTATATATCAACACTAGTCAGTTATGTTACAATTAGAACAAGAACGTATGAATTAGTGTTCAGAGCGCGTTGGAATCCCAAGCGCGGGTTCAAATCCCGCTATTTTCAATTTTTTATACGTTTTCCAAATAACACTTTAAAATCTGTAAAAATGTTAACAAATAGATACTACAATAATAAACGTCCCCTATAAGATTTTTCCTAATATATCTTCCATGTTCAGACACTGACCAGTTACAGATTTATTTTAAGTATACATTTGTTTATTGTCTCTTTGTTATCAATGTTAATATATCATTAATATCTAATACATATAAATATGCTGTTGTAATATATCAATATCAGCGAGTTTGTTAAATCTCTGTGTTCAAGTATAGAATTACGCCTACACGTTACATAGTAGGCGCATTTACTTTACATTAAGTTATTCTATATCGGTGTCAGGGTGTACAGATGGCGCAGCGAGTAAAATAAAACCTTCAAGGCTAATACTTTCAGTGGCAACTTTAATTTTCTTCAACTCCATTCACATGCAACTACAAATAGCAATAATGGTGGTCGTTTTCCTAGCGTTCTTTTTACTTCAGCCATTATTTTTTACACAGAATTGTTTATTTTTAAAAGCTTAATCACGACTCTGGTTATGTAATGTTAAAGTCATTTGAGACGTCGGTGGAGGGTTTTAATTTAGGTACTACTAGAATAATATTTCATACATAACTATTGAGCCGGACAGAGGTTTTCTTGCCCGAAAGAAACGTCATATGCTCTTTCTTCTTTTTTTTAATTATGCAGATACTGCTAGCTAAAATATTTATCGTAAAAACGGTTGAAGATTTAATGTAGATAACTGACTAAAACAAGGTATAACTTTATTATAAAGTGATAAAACATATGTTATATTATAAATCTTTCGTTTTACCACTTTCAAACGAATAAAAATACCAATATGATAGCCTGCCAAAGGTAGAATATTAGTAATATAACAGCTACTTTCACCTTCTTTTCAAGGCTCTAATTTCATTGATTTTTACATGTACAAATAAATATTCATTAGGCTGATCGTCATTGGCTTATATGTAACGCTTGTTAATATATCACTGCCACATTCAATGTTATTTTATTTTATTTTTTCACCCGCACTCCGTATCCTGTATAGCTATAGGTAAAGGGAATTAGCCTACGTTGAATGACGGATCTCAACGCCGCGCTTTGTCTACTACAACTAGTGTGTTGGAAAATTGAAATGAGGAAATGAGGAAAATTTGTATTTTACTTACAGCCTTAAAAAAAGTCGTTATAATCCCTTGCCAATTTTAAGAAGAGTTGCTGGTATGTAAAGTTTTCTATTTCTATATATTCATATAAAATATGTCTGCTTCATTGAAATGACATAAAAGAGATATGTAGAAAGAACGTCTATAGCCTGCTAACTACGATAAGAATAGTTTATACAATTAAGCATTTAAAAAAAATCTACATTGTTTTTATAACACAACAAAACTAAACCATTATAAATATTGATTTGCTATCGTACAATGACATTATAATAGAAGCTTCGGATTAAATTATTTATTTTTTGTATGATAATCATAATTGAACAATAAGGTATATACTATTTTTCAGTGCAATTTCTTATAATTACTAAATATTGCATATTTTTATCAAATTTTTATTTATAAGAGTAATTTGCTTAATTGTTCACCTTTTTACTTTGATAAAATGCGTCCAAACGATCAGGACAACGAACAGACGACGCTACAGGCATATCGTCGCAATATATTCGTAACTAGCGACCCGGCCACGGTTTTGCCCTCTTGTATTAACTATTTTATTAACTAATTTCGAATTTCCTGTTCTAATAATAACAATATTACTTTTAAGACAATATTCTACAATCCATCCATCTATAAGATATTTTGAATCAATATTCCACGTACAGACAGGGATCAGTTACAGATTTATTATGAGTATAGATATAGTTAAAATATTATCACTAGTGAACGAAAAATATTTTACTAAAATATATCACTTAAATTATATATATATATATATATATATATATATATATATATATATATATATATATATATATATATATATATATATATATATATATATATATATATATATATATATATATATATATATATAT
>DWMZ01002925.1:0-13435 GCA_018249855.1 Eueides tales michaeli | reverse complement strand
TCGCTTTTCTTACTGCTACAAGATATTATGTCTCCACCACGTACCATCTGTAAGTCACCATAATTTGGCAGCGGGAATAGTGAAGCCTCTATTGAAAGCTTCGCACGAGGTAAAATTGAATTCTAGACATTTTGTTGTTTTATCCTCTTCTCTCTCTCTCTCTCTATGTTTCGTTCTGCGTATGCTTATTAGTTGAAATGTAGGACATTACGTCCTAGTGGAACGCCAAGCTATGTCGTGCCATCAGCGCAAGAAAATAGAAACAATTCACTCCCCCGATTGGGAATGGAACGCACATTCATAGCGTTTATAGGCAGACAATGTGCCGTTGCGCAATGTTGCCGTTGGTATTTTCTCGCGTGCTAAACTCCTTGACTGTGCAATGCAATGGTTAAATTTATTTTTGCTCACGCTATCTCCTTGGCTGTGATTGCAATGAGTAAAATTATTTAATTATTATTTAATTATTATTTTTAATTTTCAGGTAACATGGGTAACGGCATTTCCTCGTCTAACTCCGAAGCATCAAAATTTAACAGTGGTGGACGTTAGTGCCATCCTTGAAATTGTTGGACGTAATAATTTTATATTTTTTCGACCTTAAAGCTCACTTCATTTATTTTACTTTCTATTTATTCGTACAAAATTTTTGAAGGGGCCACCTTACTTGACCTTCGAGAACGCAGTATCCATATTCATCTTCTGTTATTTCCTTATGGGGTGAAAGGAATTTGCTCGGTAATCACAAAAAACTCATTTTTGGAAAGCTAGTTCTCTTAAACATACATCTTAAAGCCGCGCCAAGCATATGTATATTGAGCCCTACGTTTTGAGTGATTGTCGGAATCGCAATCATCTAGGAAGCGAGGCTAAGTTGCCCTCAAAAAAACTGTTTGTCATCGAGAGAGTGAGAGAGTATTCATTTCAATCGCCTATTGAACCCTGTACAGGGTGTCGATTCTGTATCATATGGAGTGATATTCCCTTGTCTGTGGAGCCCAGTAGTGACTAATTAGGGACCCAATATTCTATTAAAGGCCAGGAAGCTCAAATTTAGCTTTACATAGGGACGTCTCCTCGCTGTGCGTTCTCTACAGCATTTATAATCATGGTTTAACGGTAGGTATCATTTGCCGCCGAATTTTCTTTCTTCAGAATTTATATTCAAGAGGGTTGTAAATTTGACCCTCAATTGGGGGAATGAACTATTTGTATCTTCCTGTTAAAGCAAGTTATGTAATATCTATGTAAAGCGAGGCATTGAGTACCTTTCAACAAGCAGCATCTTAATGTCGTACGGAAATTGGCGACAAAAGCGTATCTTAACACTAGGCACCCCCTGCTATATAACAGGATGCAGCGTGCTTAGCTTTAAGCATTTTTTTGTGTATTCCAGCTTTAGATGATAAGTTACTTCGTATAACCAGCATATCTACAATAAAAGAGATCACTAGAAATATAACACTAGCCGCCTTACAAAATGAGAAGATAAGACAAGCATTGATAACAAACCAGTATGACGCAGTTGTATCAGAATGGTTCTTTTCTGATGTGGAAGCTGGGTAAGTTATTCCAATTGTCATCCTCATCTTCCTACTCTGTCGGGGTAGATATTAAAAATATCGGATCAATGTTTAAATTCTTTAAATATTTTGAGATTTTATGGCGAAGCGGTAGTATCTCTAACGGTGAACCTAACAGATTTAAGTTATATTCCCACTTAGATTAATGCAAAAGAGAGAAATAAAGTGGGGAACACAAGTGCACCACAAACAGACAGACGGGAAACTTGAATGACTATAAATTAGTTATATATCTACACTGCAGGGTACGGAGTGAGATTCAGAGTCATAAATATAGTCAAATGAGTTGCCAACTACATTGCTAACGACCATTTCCTTAATGCCACTACATATTTTATCTGTAATGGTTTATCAAAAGGCAGATAAAATTATTATTAATTTCAGCTATGCAGCTGTGCAAGGAGTACCTTGGATCCTTTTAAATTCTGGACCTATGCACCCATACTTAGAACATCTAGTGGACACCGTGAGATCAGTACCGACGCACCCAATGTATTTCAATTTCCCCATCCCAATGAGTTTGAAGGAACGAATAATTACGAGTGCTTTATATTTTCTATCTCGCTACGATGCTTGGTAAGTACATTTTGTCGTTTACTATAACACTCAATGGAAATACTATCTACGTGCCTTCTTTCGCCGGTAGCTCTCGTATTAATGATGAAAAGTGGCGCGCAAAAAAAAAATGTGTTCACAATCGTCTGGGACTTCCCCCGATTTCCAGCATAAATTACACAATAACCAGAATCCAATAAGATTGGCACGACCAGAGTATACCATAGTGCAATTATCTGCATAGCAATGATTGTACGTGATAGCGATTGTCGCAGGGGCAGCGAACAGCCTAGGGGGACGCCACCGTTCCAGCCAGACCACATGAACGGAACACTAGAAGAGAAATACCATCTGCCCCACTCGACTTGTGGATATCTGAGGAAGATAGAGCTCGCCAAACAGATTTTTGGCTGAGTTTAATATCAGGCATTAAGCTTTGACTTGATTATCCATAGTCGAGTTCGAGGCAAAGATAATGCCCAGGAGATCAGCTTTCTTTTTCACCATATGGACCAAGATGTCATTCCCTGTACGTAGCAGTAGAAACGAAGTCTCTCTAAAGTTGCCAAGTGCAGCCTTTGAGAGGGCCCAAAACTACCGAGTTCCGGATGGATAAATTTGACGCTTCTCACCGATTTTAACAATATTCTCAGATCCTGCTGCGGCATTTTACCACTTAAAGTACCTAGGTACTTTACTTTTAAGGCTTACCCAGATTTGATATGCCTCGCGCTTGCCAGAAGACAGTAGGCAGTAGTCTGAAGTCCCTAGAGGGGCATCATCAACAACCATCCAATAAGGAGGCACTGTGGTTGTCCACGTCCGAGATTCGCGTAGGTGACTCAACCAATTGAGATAATCTATTCGCCATAGCAAGATCGATTACTGCCCTCCCCAGGTGGTCGGTGGTGCATGACCGAAGCCAACTGGCATTATGCGTACCATTGTGCGTTTTACTCAAAACTATAATTTTTGTCTATAATTATTGAAATAAAAGTTTGTAAAGTCTATTTCTAATTTAAGTTTGAAAATTTTAATTGAATTTTAATTAATTAAGAGTTATTATTTTATAAAAGTTATATTTGTTCGTTTAATTATTCAGCTTCTTTGTTCATTATCTTGAACCTTTAATATTTCGGTTGACTTTCTTAAACAGTCAAAAAGCGATAATATCTTTATCTTCTATGATAAAAATATGCTTCAATATTACAGGAAAGACTGTTCATTTCATGCTGCACTCTATGAAACTTACTTCACACAACTTGCGACGGCTAGAGGAGTAACTCTCCCTCCTTACCTCTCTGCTCTACACAATATATCAATTTTACTGGTTAACTCGCATCCTTCGTTCACACCAGCTCAGACCCTACCACCTAATGTTGTGGAAATAGGGGGATATCATATTGATGCAGAGACTCCTAAGCTACCTAAGGTAAAATTAAAAGAAGTCAAAATATATTTTTTTAATCTCTTAAAATGTATATTGCTGAAAGCAAAAAAGAAACTGTCAAAACCATGCTTGTGGGTTCGATCCCTAGTTCGGGTGAAAGTCTACCGCAGTGTCTTACCACTAATGCCCTTTGTCTACCCTGATATATACAGGACACAGCGCGAAGCTTTTTAATTATTTTGTTATAAAATTATAATCAAAACAACAAAAACAGATTAATAAAACTATTTAGGATCTTCAAGACATCCTGGACAATTCTCCACAAGGTGCAATATTCTTCAGTCTGGGCTCTCTCTTGAAATCTTCTTCTTTACCAGAGAAAACGAAGAATGAACTTATCCATATGTTAGGAGAACTACCATATACTATACTTTGGAAGTACGAGGAAAATATAGCAAGCCTTCCAAAGAATATTCATGTTCGAAAGTGGATGCCACAGACAAGTATATTAGGTAATTTATATTTTGTGTTCGTACGTAAAGCTATTTATTTTTTTTAATATCGTTATTTGTCTATTACAATACAATAAAACAGGCCGTTGTGGCCGCTGGGATAGTTTATCTTATAATCACGACGGTTGTGGATCTGATCCTCACTCCTCATAATGAAAATATGTAAACATTATTTATCCCACCCAGCTCAGACAGACAAAGCACGATCTTGTGAACTGCCAATAATTATACGCAAATTACTCGAAAATTAGACATAAGTATAAAACAGAGTGTGTTAAGACTAGGTTCCCATTGCCTACACTAGTATGTAGAAAAAAGGTTATTATGGCAATATTTTTTTTTATTCAACAGCCCATCCAAACACCAAAGTTTTTATATCGCACGCCGGTCTGTTAAGTACGTTAGAAGCTTTACACTATGGAGTGCCCATGCTTGCTATCCCGGTATTCGGAGACCAGCCACGAAACGCAGATGATTCTGTGAGGGCAGGAAGAGCTATCAAAGTAGAATTTGGTCCAGATATGGTCCCGAATGTTAGAGACGGCCTAAGGATTTTGCTAGAGGATGACAGGTATTCGTTTTTAATTCTATATTTTGCTTTTTACACTGTATCCCAGCAGGATGATGTTCCCTCTGCCTACCCTGCCATGTGCGGGATACAGCGTGAAGCTGAGAGAAAATATTACTATACCTTTTCTTTTTTCAGCCAGTTACTTCTGCCTATTCTGCCATGTACGGGATGGCAGAAGTAACTGGGCACCTAGTTGTAAAGCACTCTATTCCGTTCCTCGCTTACCGCCTTACTTTTGGCATTGCGTGTTAAGTGGCGGGACCCAACGGCGCGCTTTGCCTTGTAACCCGAGTGATTAAATGAAAATAATCAATATTTAATTAAAAAATATTAACTATTTTATTTCCTCGAGTAGGGAACAACCTGTCGCTTTTACAGTCACACCCTTGTGCCACTAAGCCACGACAGGCGTCCAATTAATTATTGCTTTACCTGCTTGCTGTGTCTCGAATATAGCAGCGTAGGAAATTATATATATAATAAATTATAATATGTTTCAGTTATAACAGCAGAGCAAAACACTTATCCAATTTGTTCAGAAAACGTCCAGTCTCACCTTCCAAGCTTATTACTCATTACATAGAACTTGCCATCGAGAGTAAAGGTAGAAAATTGAATTTTAAATTTACTCGTACCATCTAAAAATAATAGTATCGCTATGGTGGAACGAAGCCTTCAGGATTCTGTGGAAAGTGGGGAATGGAAGTGTCTTAACGCTAGCGATTTCCAGATTTTCACTGCGTACCCTTCTTTGTGCGGGATACAGCGTGAGGCTAAGAAAAATAAAATACTACTTCTCACCTGAGGCTTGCCCGAGTGGTTAAATAAAAATAACAAAAAGTTGTTTAAAAAAAGACTAAAAGCTAGGTGGGTTAGATTTTTGGCTTTGTCCAGTAATGAAATATCCTATATAAAAATATTTTTTTCAATTTGAACCAGCAGTACTTGAGATTAACACGTTTAATCAAAAAAAAATACAGCTCAGTGTTTTTCATATTTCACACATCTCAATATTGTCTAGTAAATTCATCTAAGGGAGGAAACAAAGGTTGGAAAACTATCTATTCAGTAGCGGAAGTCAACGTCATTCAAAGGACTCCGTGAAACTAGTGTTAAGATACTACGTTCTTATTATGACACTTATTTTCCCACTACGCCAAATTGAGGCAATCCGTATAGAATGGCGCTCAACGCCGGGCTTTACCTTGTAACCAGAGCGAAGAATGTCAAGATATTGAATATATATCATTTCCTCATCTGGGATTCAAATCCACAATCTGTCGCGCTTATGGTCAGGTGCTTGTGCCCCTGTGTCATGAGTGGCTTCAAAATTGGCTTCTTACATAGAATTAATGAAACAAATTCTTTTCCAGGAGCCTACCATATTCGTTCAAAAGCTCAACTATATCAATGGTATGAACTGCTAATGCTGGACCAGATCCTCATATTAATAGTGATATTGTACATACTGTATTCAATTTTTAAATATTTGTTTTTTAAGTCCATAAAATTAGTAATACATTTTGTTTTTAAGAACAAAATAAAAGAAAAGAAGAATTAATTTTCCTGTTTTCTTTGTGTAAAATTATAAAATGTTCCTAAACTTTCAATACAAATTCAAATTCAAAATTCTTATTAAGATTCAAAAATTTTTATTGTTAAGTATCCAATTGTAACTTCTTATTTTCAAAAAAATATTTTATTCATGATACTGTATTCAATTTTTAAATATTTGTTTTTTAAGTCCATAAAATTAGTAACAAATTTTGTTTTTAAGAACAAAATAAAAGAGAAGAAGAATTAATTTTCGTGTTTTCTTCGATACTACTGTGTAAAATTATAAAATGTTCCTAAACTTTCAATGCAAATTCTTATTAAAATTCAAAAATTTTTATTGCTAAGTATCCAATAGTAACTTCTTATTTTGAAAAAATATTTTATTCAAAATAATAATGATACTGTATTCAATTTTTAAATATTTGTTTTTTATGTCCATAAAATTAGTAATAAATTTTGTTTTTAAGAACAAAATAAAGAAAAAGAATTAATTTTCGTGTTTTCTTCGATACTATTGTGTAAAATTATAAAATGTTCCTAAACTTTCAATATAAATTCAAATTCAAAATTCTTAAGATTGAAAAATTTTTATTGCTAAGTATCCAATTGTAACTTCTTATTTTGAAAAAATATTTTATTCAAAATAATAATGATACTGTATTCAATTTTTAAATATTTGTTTTTTAAGTCCATAAAATTAGTAACAAATTTTGTTTTTAAGAACAAAATAAAAGAGAAGAATAATTAATTTTCGTGTTTTCTTCGATACTATTGTATAAAATTATAAAATGTTCCTAAACTTTCAATACAAATTCAAATTCAAAATTCTTATTAAAATTGAAAATTTTTTATTGCTTAGTATCCAATTGTAACTTCTTATTTTGAAAAAATATTTTATTCAAAATAATAATGATAATGAATGAAAAAAATTAATAATATCTTTATTTTCAAAAAAAGATTTTACATGGCTATAAAATACTGAAGTCGGTAATAACTGCATTAGTATGAAACTGTGTCGCAGTTATTAACATTCCCCAGTCGTTGCTCGTAAAGTAATGTACAATATGAAATTTCACATACATAGAGAGCTAAAAAATGAGTTAAAAAAATAATTACCATAAAATAAAAAAAAAATGATAAAATAATAAATAAGAATTAAGTGATTTAAAAATATACAAATTAATAATAATACAAAAATAACAAAAAAAAAACAAAGAAATATGACAATTAAAACGACAAAAATATTTATATTTTTGTGTAAGTGTGTTAAAAATAAGAAGTTACAATTGGATACTTAGAAATAAATATAAAAATAATGGGTGATAGTTTGCTATAGATTTCAACTTATAGACGTTTCAACTAAAAAAAAACCATTTTAGAAATCCTTAGGCCAAATATGACAGTTGCAGTGCGTCGATCCGTATGTCCATCTGGAAATCTTGGCATCTAATGTTGAAACACTCTGTTCTCATTAAGATGCTTCTGTTCCCCAACTTCCGGCAAATTCTAGATTCATGGCGTGTTGAATGGCGTAATTCAACGCTGCGCTTTAAGCAAGGAAATGAAAAGATTAAATATTTCATTCTTTCGTGCGAAAACCGAACTCAGATCGTGATGAGTTCCGCCACTCAACACGCAATACCTCAAATTTGACAGAAAGTGTGGAACGAGATGGAGTGTCTTTACACTAGGTTCCCAAATTCCCTCTAGGGAATTTGGTAACCCTGCTATGTGCGGGATAAAGCGTGAATCTGAACAAAAAACATTCAATGACAAAATGAAAGTACAGTGACTTAGGTTAATAACCACAGATAACAATAACAAACAAATGAATATAGATAAAAAATATAAAAATAGAGGTTCATTTGATAACAGACTCATTATTTTACTATTTTGTAAATGATGAAACGCCTTGAGAATGTAATACTCGCTCCAGTCTATTTCAAATGTATCATTGTCACTTATAATATAAATAGTGTGAATCAATTTTTTTTTAAAGTGTTATTCCACACTTATTTTTAATATTTTTAAAGTGGTATTCCACACTTGGGAAAGAAATAATAATTGTTAAAAAAACAGAAAATACCCGCCAAGAATTTTCCGCCGGTTCTTCTCAGTTCTGAGGCAAACGCTTTAGTTAGCCGGTGGTAAATTGCTTCCATAAATTCAAGTTTATAACTTTTTTTTCAATTTTTCAAATAATATATATGAATTTGTTTCACAAAAGCACTACATACAAAACAAAACGTTTTTTTGTTTACTTGAGGAAATTCTTTAACGGGTACTCACTCCTCCCAAGTGAAGACTTAAGAGAGTATTGTGGCACTCATAGACCGGCATATTTAGAGCGTACAATCCACCGCTTCAGGCCAAGGGATTATGGGAACCAAAGATACATAAACCACTACTCAGTACATTTTATAATAGGTATCACCTAATGATGCATCATTTTGTATCTTTTTTTTTAGATTGAAGCTTCTTGCCTTACCTCTGCGTACACAAGCAACTTTGTTAGCCAGAGGGAACACGGGAACCTAGGCACTCCGTTCCGTTTCCCACTTCCCGCCAATTTGAAGTATTGCGTGCAGAGTAACTTCGCTCTTTGCCTTGTTACCAAAGAAACGGAAATTTTAAATACTAGTGACCCGCCCGCGGCGTCACACGCTTGAATTACACTATTTTATTTAGTAATCTCAATTTTTTTCTTGTTCTAATAACATTATCACTTTTAAGACAATATCTAATTTGCCGAACTGCCGAATTTTAAATTGCTTTTCAATTAAATTAGCCGTTTCTGAGATTAGCACGTACAAGCGCAGACGCAAACGGGCAAACACAAAAATTTAAACAATTTTATTACATTAATAAACGTTCCATATAAGATTATTTTTAATATATCTTCCATATATAGATGGGTTACAGATCTATTGTAAGTATAGATCAATGATTTGATTAATCAACTACAATTATATAGTGCTGGAAATGAAGATAGATAAATGCAAAGTTATGATTAATAATGAGTTAACGCCAGTAATATTAAATGATGTGACACTCGAATACACTGAGAACTACGTCTTTCTTTCTTTCTTAGCTTCACGCTGTATCTCTAGCGGGGTAGGCAGAGAGAACGGAGCGCCAAACTCTACAGTCTCAGCATACCTGACCTGAACTACATTTACCTTGGAAAAAAATATATTAATTCACAACGATCAATATATATGATCGATATAATAGGAAATGAATAACAGAGTAGTTTTAGTTGACATAAATGGATCATAATTCATTTAAAATGTTCCGAGATATTGATAGTACAGTGATCACACACTTCACACAATGTGATGTTGAAGAGCTCAGAGAAATAAAGGTAAATAAGAGTGAATTCACGGTTGTTTCGCAAAATATATAGAGTTTCTACGGTAATCTGGTTTGCAAATAACTTTATCACAGTTTAGTTTTTGGTTTCGACGGTTTGACTGTCTCGCTTCTTGCACTGCACTCTCGACATCTCACCACATTAACCAAAATGACGATGTAGTCATCTATGTCAAAAACACTCTGAAAGAGAAGAATAGAGAAATAAGACTTATACATGCTACATGTTCACAAGTGGACATTGACGATACTATAATCTTAGGGATCTATAGATCGCCTTCAAATCCTAATGTGTCAAATTTTATAAATTTACCGAGTGCTTACTTAGAAAATATTAAGTAAGTCACTTAGAAAATATTAAGTAAGTCATACAAAAATATTTTTATCACAGAACAAACATAAATATAATGTCTAAGCCTAATAAGAATTCGAGCAAATAAAATAATAGAAATAATTACCTTTTAATGTTATCTACGCATGGACTTCTTTCTGGACATTCCCTTCTCACCCGAAATAATAATTGGTTAGATCAGTTCATGCTAAAGTGAAGATTCAAATATTCTTATTGAGCTGCTGCTTACTAAAGTAATAGAGTCACTGAACGAAAGTTCTTATGTAAAACATATTACAAAGAAAAATTGCTCTTTTATAGAGCAATTTTTCTCCTTGAGCGACACCTAGTATTCTCCGTTGTATTTGAAACAGAAATAGGTTGCAAAAGAAGCTAAGAAGTAATCCACATTGTGAAATAATGAAAATTGCTCTTAAAAGACTGAACCGTACCCATTGAAATAATCTAATACAAAAGGCAAAACGAAAATATGAGAAAGAACGACTAATATAATCAACTAAAAATCTTTAAAAAACTGGATCAAACTTAGAGTCATAACTCCCTTAAAATCCTCTTAAATAAATAGTAGTTATCTTCTGAGCATAAAGCCAACGACAACTGATTTCGTCTATTATGTTAATAATTGAGCACATCGGCACAAACGTGTGACTGTAACCGACAGGTTGTGGGTTCGATCCCCAGTCGAGGAAATGTAATATTTAATATTTTCAATTTAATTTTTTTTCGTTCTGGTAATAAGGCAAAACGCGGCGTTGAGTTCTGCCATTCAACACACAATGCCTCAAATTCGACAGTGGAGAACGGAAGTGGATCAATTTACCTACCTGGCTACGTGCGGGATACAGCGTGAAGAAAAAAAAAATCTGCGTCGTTCTCTTTCGTTTTGCTTGATACAGATCTTAAAGAAATGGATTCCATTATTATAAAAGCAAGAAATGCTTAACTGTCTTTCTAGACCTTAAAAGAACCTATGATACTGTTTCCTTTCCCATTCTCTTGCAAAAACTTGAAGTATCAGCATTGGAGAAATTCCACTATTATCATTTTAAGATTACCTAAGCAATAGAAAACAAAGAGAAAAATTGGAGAATACATAAGTGGCAACTGCTCTGTAAACTTTCGAAATGTTTTGGGGCCATCACTATTTTGAAATGAGAATGAATATTTAGAATGGTCAAACTTTTGCTTACGCAGACGATACCGCGATTGATTTCTAGGGTCCGTCCTGAAGTTATGTAAATCAATAACAAGGAAATAGTTCTTCACCTTTCACCACTTCACCCAGTTCGAGAATTCGGAAATTTATATGGATTTTTTAAAAAATTAAGACATTTAACATATATAACACAACTACTCCAAATATACGTAGCTTTAGCACAGTCAATATTGGGATATGATATCTCTGTATGGGGTGGTGCCAAAATTTCTTCAATTTAAAAGAGCACAAAGATCTTTCAGATCTTCCACAGAGAATTTATACACTTGCTCTGACTTATTGTCTGTAAAAAAGCTATAGGTACATCATGAATAGTGCTTTGAGAAAACGTAAAAAAAAAAGAAACACTACTTGATCAAACATACTACAAACCAGTCGAAGTATTTATATAACGCAATAAACCAAACATTAAACATAAATTATAAGTATATAATATATTAAGCCTTTTTGAATATAAAAATATAGTGATATAGCTTGACTGCAAAGCTTAAGCTATGACACTACAGAAACCTTAATGTAACAACACACACACACACACACACACGCACGTACGCACGCACGCACGCACGCAAGCACGCACGCACGCACATTATTTTAGTTATAAATGTATTTTGTTTTTCATTTATTTTTGTTTCTACAACGAACGCTTAATGTGTGACGTCCTGTTACAATTACCAGTATCATACTAGTAACTTACTAGGATTGTTTCCTCACTTTCTCACAGCTAAAGAACATGTATGTGAAACTAAAATTGTAAATAATAATAAAAAAAATACGAAATTAATAAATTTATAGATTAATTTAACAATAAATATACCTAATAAATAAAAAAATTGTCTACTACTTCAAAAACAAAAAATGCAAATGTTGAACATTTGCAACTGTATTAATATATTTTTTGTGCAACGTATTTGGAAATATATGAGATAAATGAAGCTAATGTACTATTATTGTTATACATCAATGTGTTAATTATTAAATTTAATAAATATAATTGAGGCCTGTCTAATAAAATACTTTAATATTTTCATTTCACCGCTATGGTAAAGCGGGGATTTAAGTAGGAGAAGGATATAACGTGGAGCGAAAAGCAATTTTTATTTTCATTTTCATGTTTTTCAATATTTTAGTTGATTAACACACACTGCATGCAAACAATAGACTATAAAAAAGCATTAAAATTGAATTATGTTTTGCTTTAAATGTTAAAAGTATGTTTACAGTATAACTAACTAACATTTAGCTCGCGACTTTGGTTGCTTAAAATTCTAACTAATAGACTATACATGTACCTATCTCTCTATTCTATAAAATATTTTTTTGTTCTGTACGATTTTTTTGTGTAATAGTTGTTGACGTAGAAAATTGATCGAGTGCAAGCAAGCAGAAAAAAAGGTGATCGAGAATATCGTGTATTGTGAGGCGCTCGCGTGAGTGCCTGTAATATGAAAAAAAAATGTTGTGATTCTTTATGAATTTGGATCAAGATGTAAATTGTTTGATTTTTGCTTTTGATAAAGGTGTAGAATTAAGAAGCTGATCGTTATATATTATTTTTTATTGATGTTTTCATTGATTGATACATGTTTTTTCGTTTAATTTTCGTTTGCAGGGTGGGGGGATTGGGGGGGGGGGGAGCGCCGGGGGTTGGCAAGCGAAGCGAGCAGGGGGCGGAGCCCCCTAGTAATATATAATTATTAAATTTATGTTTGTTTGTTTGTTTGTTAGTGAAAACCGCATTAAAATCTGTTGTATAGTTTCAAAAATGTAGGTAAAAAAATATAGATAGTTTCGGTTTGTTTTTATATAAAGAATTTTAAATGTAACGAAATTGATAGCTTCACGCTATATGCCTGGTAGGCAGAGAGAACCCGGGAGCCTAGTGTTGAGACACTCCGTTCCACTTTTCGTTTCCCACTTTCCGCCGAATTTGAGGCATTGCGTGTTAAGTGGTGGAACTCAACGCCGCGCTTTGCCTTATTACCACAGCGAAGAAATGAAACATAAAATATTTAAATTGAAAATATTAAATGTTTCATTTCCTCGACTAGGGATCGAACCCAGAACCTATCGGTTACAGTCACACGTTTGTGCCACGACAGGCCTCACGAAGATTTTGATAAATTGATAAATTATTAGTAAAATATTTTTAAAGTGTTATTTCACACTTAGGAAAGAAAAATAACTATTTGGGGGAAA
The DNA here is from genome assembly GCA_018249855.1 of Eueides tales michaeli. NCBI lineage: Eukaryota > Metazoa > Arthropoda > Insecta > Lepidoptera > Nymphalidae > Eueides > Eueides tales. The sequence goes on along the minus strand of DWMZ01002925.1, from coordinate 128 downwards.
GAGACGGACGGTGTATAACGTTCTTGAGAACTACATATTTGAGAACGTACGGCTTTTACCTTAGGGGCCGTCCATTAATCATGTGATGTTTTTTTTAGCATTTTTTAACATCCCCCCTCCCCCCCCCC
>DWMZ01002924.1:0-13438 GCA_018249855.1 Eueides tales michaeli | reverse complement strand
TTTTTTCCAATATTTTCGCTTGTGGAAGCCATAATCGTAAAGGTGACTTGAAAGTTATATACAATAGCAGTTCTTGCCTTAAATTTTTTATGTAACTTTTAAGATTTTTTTTAGCTTCACGCAGCATCCTGTACATGTCAGGGTACGTAGGGTGAACTTAAAATCTTGGCACTCCACCCACTTTCCACCAAATTTGAGGTATTTCGTGTTTAGTGACGAGATGTCTTGATACCAAAAATTAATAATATTAAACACTTCATTTCTTCGATAGGAAATTAAACCCACAACCTCTTGCGTTTACAGTCGCATATTAATGTCCCTGTGCCACCGTTTTTAAGACTTTTAAGAATTCTATTTTAAAAGTGTTCAGTTGTGGTATTTTGATAAGTTGGGATGTGTAAAATTTATATTTTATTAGATCAGTCAGAAGGGACGTTCAAACGTCCACGAAATGAATGTAATCTTATTTTTCCTTCTGTACGTAATCATCCTTAAAATAAATGGACATTTTGAAACCCGAAATTAGTTTTTTCAATACCATCATAAAAATGTTTTCTCCTTGTCTCCAAAATAACTAGAAACTGCTTCCTCGACCTATTTCATCGGTAAATTTTCTTCCTTTAACGTCGTTTCATTTTCATAAGTGAATTATAATAGCTGGCAGCCAGATTTGGTCTGTAGGGTGGATGAATAAGGGTAGGTAAACTGACTAAGGCAGCCATCGAAGTGCGGGACACTGTGAACGGATGGAGTCGATCAGTATTATTCTTTCACTTCTCAGAAAATTGTAGCCTTCATCTTTCCGAATGATTTTGATCCTAAACGTATTAGGTATCCTTAGTTAGTCCCCTTTTTATGCACATGCATTGCAGTGGCATAGTCTTCTGTTTTAACTCAGGTTCATAAGGATGAAGTTTCAATCGATCAAGTTTCATCGCTAGTAACAATTCGGTCCAAAAGTCTAGACAGTTTATCGCCACAAGGGTTGAAGGGTGATATATTAGTGGAAAAATACATAAATACCACAGTCAGATGCTCTTTAACCCCCTCCCCCCTACTTCTATTCTTATTCCGGGAACTGTTTGATCTCCCCTCGTATATACGACTACATAAATAATAATTATGTCTGTGTGCGCGGCTTTAGGTTTCGCTCCTCCACCCGCAATGCTTAAAATTTGGCGGAAAGAGAGAAACGAACGAAATGGTTATGTCTTAATAGAAACATTCCGTTCCCATTAAGACATGTTTCCTTAAGTCTTAAGACTAGGTTCCTCCTCCTAGGCTAATAAAAATATATACTCGTATTTATGACGTTGTAAAGTTTAGAAAAAACAGTTCAGCAGTGTTTTTTTAGCGTGTTGTATATTATTAATTGTTTTTGGTCGGTATTTAGCCAATGGATTTATTTCAGTTATATAATATCATCACCAGGTTCCTTTTCTAATAAATAAGCAATATTAAAATTTTTCTTTTCTTCGTTTTGCTAAGGAGACAAACGACGGCGTTGGGTTATTACTTAACTAATAATGTTTCGAAAATTGGAGGGAAATTGGTGTACCTTACTTAGAAGTATACTAACTCTAGTTTCCCCGGTTTCATCTGCCTACCTTATCTTGTAAGGCATACAGCGTGAAGCTAAAAAAATAATAAAACCGTTAAAAATTAAAGTGTTCAAATTAATTAGAAATTTTTTAAAGGATTCACTTTACTGAACTAAAACAAAGGATATTGCACAATCAAACCAAATACGGCTTCCCCGCTTAAACTTGTCATACGTAATTTTTGAACAAAAATTTAAAGATCTTCACAGAAATTGTAGTTATTGTTGTTATTCTGATGTATAAATTTCATTACAGTAAAATTTTATCTAAATTGTAATGTTCCGCAGATTTTACGTGAACAAACTTTCACTTTTATGATTTTAGTAGGAGGCTACAAATAGTCGTCGCCCACATCATTGTTTACATAGACTTTACTATTAAAATGATAATATTTTGTCTTTAACTAAAAATGATGTCTTATTTAAAAAAAAATCTATTATTTTTCTATTTTACTTCCCAAATAAAACTAAGTAAAAAATAAGATGCTAATTCTTGATCTATTCCTATATGAAAACTTAATATCCCTTTTTTTTCTCTCCTCATTCCCATAGTTGCCAAGAAGAAACTGCTCACTTAGCAATAAGTTCGCCCACTGTGCTTTTTAACTAATTATGAACACTTTTACTTTTAGCACTAAAGACTGTTTTACTTTACTTAAATAAATGTAAAAATATCCTCAAAATCAAATTTAAACTTACAAATATAATATTGTTTTAGAGTCATATTATTTCTTATTAAAAAAAAATAATTATCAGTTGATCAACTTTTAATTATATCAGAGGTCTTTCAGGAGCTGTAGTCAAGTAGTAGGACATCTATGAACGCAGTAGTCGTAGACTTAATCCTTAAATACTAAATTTAAAAACGTATAAAAATTTGAACGAAGCAGAATCCTGCTTCGTTCAAATTTTAATACGTTTTTAAATTTAGTATTTTTCTTTCCTAAGTGAGGAATAACACTTTAAAAATAGTAAAAATAATTAATAAATAGCATTCTCTTGCCAAACGATAATTCTAACGAATTGTCTTTGGGTAGCGGAAACTTGTAAAAATCTCCCTACAGAGATGCTAACAACATAAATAAGTTGTAACAAGCGTATAAAAATTTCGACGGAGCTTGGTGAAAACGAATGGCTTAGTGGTCAGAGCGCTGGGACGGATTCCAAGAGGCGCAGGTTCATATCCTGCTTCGTTCAAATTTTTACAAATTTTTATACATTTTTAAATTTAGTATTTTTCTTTCCTAAGTGTGGAATAACACTTTAAAAATAGTAAAAAAGACTTAATCCTTTTTGCTTGGATTTTGCTTGACAAAGCGCGGCAATGAGAATTCATCACTTAAGCCGCGACTGACAAACAGAGTTAGGATAAGAAAGAGAGAGTGAAAGAAGTTGCAAACTATTGGAATAAACGTGCAACTGAAGAAAAAAACAAGAACAAATCTAACGATTTTTTATAAAAGTAGAAAAAAAAGGTAACGAAAAATAATAAAACTTAAATTAATATATACAAATATAGACAAATATACGAAATTATGTCATCTCAAAATATTTCCTAACCACACTTCAATGGCTTATAAAATCAACATGGTTTCCTAAGTACAGTGTAACGCGCCATATGTGAGGATTGGAAAATTAATAAACGCTATTGAATAACTTTGATATTTTAAATGAAACACTTTTAAACGAATTAATCGCGTATATTGAATTTTAAACATTTTTGGAAACTTTGATATTATGAACATAAATATGACTGTACGTTGATTAAAATCCATAATTTAATTTTAGGTTTATATGAACGGAAGACTCTTAAGGGAACGGAGTGCCTTAACACTAAGTTCCCAAGTAACCTTTGCCTTCTCTACTATATATGGGATACAGCGTGAAACTAAAATATACTTTTTTTTATGAAGTAAGAATTAGTGGTAGATGGCGATTTCCATCTTCTAGATTTTCGACACCATAATATTGATGATACTGGATGATTTTCCCTATAACGTTCTAATCTAACCTGGTGCAATATTTTGAACTTAATTTATAAAGATTTTGCTGATTTATTAAGGTCGAGAGGCAAAAATGAGGCTTAATTTCTAAGATAAGCTCGGCACAGACAAATAGACAAAAATTTTAAAGATCGTTGTTTGACCCCAATAATGTTATTTCTCATATAGTTTCATGTACAGATACGTATATACAGATTTTTCACTCAGATTTACACTTAAAGGGTTTTTAATTTAAATTATTGAATCATTTTACGAGTATATTAATTATAAAAGTAGAAAGCTATGTATCTTAACTCTAGGTCTTCTTTACGTGAAAACGAATAAAGACATTTTTTTCAGCTTCAAGCCCGCATATAGCAAGGTAGGCAGAGGGAACTGGGGAACTTAATGATCAGACGTTTTGTTGCCCACTTTCCGCTGAAATTGAGGCATTGCTTGTTGAGTAGTAGACTGAACGTTGCTCTTTGCGAAGTACCCTCATACTTGGCCTTATTGTGCGCCACTGTGGTCTTTCAGTATAAAAACAATAAAGTCACTGGTATTTAATAAATTAATTCTATTCTTCCAGTTTACAATAGAATGTCAAGAATTACTCATTTAGGTATATGCTAACAACGTAAATAAGTTGTAACAAGCGTATAAGAATTTCGACGGAGAGCTTGGTGAGAACGAGTAGCTTAGTTGGTCAGAGCGTTTGGACGTTTTCCAAGAGGCGCAGGTTCAAATCCTGCTTCGTTCAAATTTTTATACGTTTTGAAATTTAGTATTTTTCTTTCCTAAGTGTGGAATAATACTTTAAAAATAATAAAAATATATAAGCTATTATCTTCGTAATGCACTGTAGGTTGATTTATAGGTGAGGTATTGTGGGTTGTGGGTTTGATTGCTACTCACGGGAATTATTTAAAATAATGCAACTCCGGCTTGTCAAAAATATCCAATGCGAATGTTCACACTGTATCTCGCTGATGCTCAAGTAATCTGTGTCTGCCCTGCCAGGGTAGAAAGATTACTTGGGCACCAGTGTTGAGACACTCCGTTCAATTCTCCACTTTCCGCCGAAAATTAAGCATTGAGTAGTGAAACTCAACGTCGCATTTTGCCTTAATACTAAAGCAAAAGAAAATATTAAAAAGAAATAATTTTAAATTTATTTTTTTCAAATGGATATCAAATCTACAACCTGCGGCGTTTATACGCTAATACACGCTTGTGCTATTTGCAATATATGTTATAAGATATTTATTTACAGATTATGTAATAAATATAATTCAAATATCTGGTCTTTTTTAGGAATATTCAAAATAAAAAAAAAACTAAATATTTTTAATTCAATCAGGCCTGTACAAGCACTTTTGAATTATCAAGTTACATAGAAATGTCTAGTGTCCAACCTAAAGGCGAGAGGCCAGAGGCTCGAAAGGCGAGTCTGCCGAGAAAACCGACAAGAAACTCAATAGTTGTTTTTTTATAAATTAATTTAAAAATTACTAAATTTAAAAACGTATCCAAATTTAGTAATACCCGCGCCTCTTGGAAACCGTCCAAGTCCACGGGTTCAAATTTTTATACGTCTTTAAATTTAGTATTTTTCTTTCTTAAGTGTGGAATAACACTTTAAAAATAGTAAAAATAGTTTGAAAATTGTTTTTTATGTCTAGTTTTAAGGTTACTTTAAGTAGCAGATAAAATTTAATAAAGTTGTTAAAATGAAAGGATCACGCGTATAGTATGTGAATTCTAATACAATAGAATAAAAAAAATATTTAAACCAGCTACCTCTTTCTTAAAAATTTAAAGTTAACTACTGCATTGTCTAACCAAAGAATATAGTTTTTATTCTTAGTATGTTATAATATATAAATTATTTTTTTTGTATGACGTTCTCCTTACTATTATGATATAACTGGAGAAAGTGTGGTGCGTATTATTTTGGTTTGTTATTTCTTGTCTTTCGTGGCTTAGGGAGGAGAGATATTATAAACGCATCAGAGTGTGGGTTCGAAGCCTACTTAAGGAAATGAGATGTTTGATAAATGATTTTCCTGTACGTAACGAATCGTCTTAATGAGAACGGAGTGTCTTAACACTAAGTTCCCATGTTCCTCTTGTCAATTTTTCTATGTGCGTGATGTAGCGTGAATATGAAAATATATATATATTATATCTGTTATAATTATAGACTATTCATATGTCATATATATACCGCATATATAAGGCTAGGTGAGGTGGAAGTAAAGGTAACGTGGTGTTAAGACATTTCTCAATATCCTACATTTGAGTGTATTATGTTTTTTATTTCTAGTTTTCTTTTTAAGCGCACTGTTTTATTAGTTTCATTGGATACTTAAAAACCTAGTGTTAAGATACTCCTTTTCCATTAAGACAATTTCATTTTCCATTTACCGCCGAATTTAAGATATTGCGTGCTTTGTCAAGACTTAAAATGCATGCCTCAAAAATAGAGAACGAAATACACTAGATTCCACCTAATATTCCATAAAACTTTTTTTTTATTATATAAAAATATATATTTATGCACATACATAGTATACTTAATTATTTACTTGGTTTCACGATGTATACTGCACATGTCAGAGTAGGTAGAGGAATCATGGGATCCTAGTGTTAAGGCACCCCCTTACATTCCCCATTTTCCGCTGAATTCTTGGCATTAGGTGGTGAGTGGCGAAACTCAACGCCACGCTGTGCATTTTCACCAGAGTGAAGAAATGAAAATATTAAATATATTTTACTTCATCGGGTGGGATTGGACCTACAACCTGTCATTAACACTCACAAGCTTGTGCCGCTGCACCATGACCGGCCTCGTCATACATATAATATATGTAGAAATATATATTCTATACTATTTTTTTAAAAACGTATAAAAATTGAACAAAGCAGGATTTGAACCCGCACCTTTTAGAAACCGTCCAAGCGCTCTGACCACTAAGCCATTCGTAAACGAATGGCTTCGTGGTTTTATACGTTTTTAAAAATTTAATATTTTTCTTTTCTAAGTGTGAAATAACACTTTAAAAATAGTAAAAATAATATATATTCTATGTTCGAAGTACCATTAACGGGCTCACCTTCACCTGTAAAGTGTCACAGGCAGCCGCACGAAGATGAGTGACAGTGATTAACGTTTCGCAGTTGCAATGGAATATCGGATTTTTGGGACAATGTTTAACACAATATGACTTTTAAACGTAAACTTCATTGCGACGGAGATAAATATTGTATAAATAAAATAATTTGGCCATATGCTAAGCGACTAGCAGGGGTTCCTACCCTACCCGACTAGCAGGGGTATCCTAGTTTCAAGATTGTATGTCAATGATAGTTACTAACTTAAATTTGTTGTCATATGTATTGGTTTTATATCAAATGAAGAAAAATTATAAGCTTATCGTATGTGTGAATACCTTCTTTTGGAATGCAATTTCTTATTAACAGCCTCGTTTCGAATTCTAATTTTGCATGAAGACAGAGCTAAATATCCTGACCGTAAACGGGACTTGTGTTCGTTTTTCTTTAAATGCATTATACTATTTGGAGTGGCTTGCTCTGGTAATAAAACGAACCGCGGCGTTGAGTTCCGCCACTCAATGTGAATGTCTCCAGAATTTTACGGTAGATAGTGAACGGAGCCTTAATACTGGGTTCTCTCTTTTATGTGAGATACAGCATGACACTACTTTTCAATTGGTTTAATTAGATCGTGTGAGTATGAATTGATTTTTAAGCGTGTGAATTAAACGCGAGAAGTTAGGTTCCATTTCTACTCGTGTAATTGAAATATTTAATATTTTCATATTGAATATTTCATATTTTTATTTCTTCACTAAAAAAGTGGGGAACGGAACGGAGTGTCTTATCACTAGTTTCCCCAGTTCCATCTGCCTACTGCCATCTGCTATGTGCGGGATAGAGGTTATAGCTAAAAAAATGTCTTTATTAGTTTTTACATAAGAAGGAACTAGAGTTAATGCATATAGCTTCCTACTTTTGTAACTAATATAAAATGGTTCAATTATTTTAATTACAAAAATGATTAAATGCGTTTGGCGCTCCGTTCTCTCTGCCTACCCCGCTAGGGATATAGCGTGAAGCTAAGTTAGTAAGTAAGTATTAAATGCAATAGGTATCTATAGGTATCAATAGGTATACGAGTATATTTATACAATTATAATAAATCTGTAAGTAATCGCTATTTGTACATGAAGCATGAGAAATAATATTATTGGGGTCAAACAACGATGTTTAAATTTTGGTCTGTTTGTCTGTGCCGAGCTAATTTGAGAAAATTATTGTATTTGGCCTTAAGATTTAGTGTCTGTTTCATTTTAATGGCTTTAAAATAAAAAAAAGTTCAGCAATTTAAGGTATTTGGCACGTTAAATTTGCTATAGTATTCATTATTGTGTAGTTCAAGCAGGCGAAACCACAATCTAGTAGCCATGTAGAAGCCACTGGTTATTAATACATTTTTATAGCTTTTCGTTGTTTCCTATGTATAGCGCAGTAAGCAGAGGTAACCGAGTTGAGATTTATGTGGCGGAACTCTACACCGCGCTGCGTTTCCTTTATATATATCATTTAAAACTAACTCATTCCCCCAAATAAGAATCGAACTCACACCCATCACATAAGCAATTAGACCCTATACCTCTGTAACACTGTGGTTTTATTTACATGATTTACCACTTATAAGTGATACAAAAATATATTATTTTAAGCACCTCTAAAAATCATACCCATATGAAGAGATAACTCGCAGAATCTTATATATATTCATGTAATATCATTCACGGTGGCAAAGTACGTAAATACGAGCTCTTGTACACTCGACAACACAAATATAATAAGCAAAATATTTCTATATTTTTTATGTTTGTTTCTTTTCTTCAGGTTTTAATCCTTATCGAGGTAGTTTAAGACAAAAAAACACTAAATGTTACGGCCTCTATATATGTCTTTCATCTCCTTTGTCATGATACGTTATAAGCAAAATCATCCAGTATCATCAATACTATGATCTCCTAGATCTAGAAGATGGAAATCGCCATCTACCACTAATTCTTTCTTCATAAAAAATGTTTATTTTACTTTCACGCTGTATTCCATAAATAGTAGGGAAGGCAAAGGTAACTTGGAAACCTTGTGTTAAAACACTTCCGTTCCCGTAAACCAATTGAAATTAAATTATGGATTTTAATCAACGTACACATGACAGTCATATTTATATTCAAAATATCATTGTTATACAATAGCATTTATTAATTTTCCAACCCTCACGTATGGCGCGTTACACTGTACTTAGAAAACCATGTTGATTTTATAGGCCTTTGAAGTGTGGTTATGAAATATCTCGAGATGAAATAATTTCGTATATTTACCCATATGTGTATAAATTAATTTAACTTTTATTATTCAAGTTCTGGTATTTGAAAGAAATGAAGGAAGGACAGAATGCAAGATCAGTCTAAATGATAAGATATTAGAACAAGTGAACGAGTTAGTATATATGGGAAGTATGTTTAGCAGAGACGGAAGATACGAAATGGATGTGGAAAGGCGTATTGCCGCCGGTAGCAGTTGTCAAGACGGCGAAACGTCAGTATAGCTGCACGTTTGACCGTATACAATGCAGTATAACAACAACAAGTAGTGAACGTGGGTGTTACAGAAGAAGAATGCAAGAAAGATGAATACTGTATAGATGCAATCCCTTCGTAGGATATTCGGAGTCAGTTTCAGCAGTCAGAAAATGAGTGGTAAGAGAGGGAGGGGGAGACCTCGGTTGACCTTAGAAAACACAGTATCTACGATACTGGAGGAAGGTCACGTATAAACCATGACGACCCCCCGAAGGTACATGCCCGAATGAAGACGTTAATGACAGTGGACGAGGTGAAAGAGGTATGACGAGGCCGTAGCGTTTGGGGCTCCGTGCTCTCTGCTTACGCCACTATGGATATAGCGTGAAGCTAAACTTTTATTATTTTTCATTACATAGATTTTTTTTCTTTTTTTTATTAAAATTTATTAGATTTATTATTGTTTTCTTTTCAGATTCACACGTTTTTCCGTATTTTGCATATCCCTTACTCTCACTCCGTTATACTAACTTTTTTTTTATCAAATGCGGTTCAAAGGATGTTTTTTATTGCCCCGCTTTGTCAAGCAAATCCCTAAATTAGGATTATATCTACAACTAATGCGTTCATAGATATCTCATTGGCTTCTGAAAGTCTTCTGATAAATATTTTATAATTAAAATTGAACAACTGTAAATTATTTGTTTATTGAAAAGAAATAATATGCCTTTTACACAATATTATGTTTGTGAGTTTTAATTTGATTTGGAGGATATGATTTTTTAATTTACTTAAGTACAGTAAAACACTCTTTATTGTTCACGGAAAAATGCATTACAAGTGTATATAATTAAATAAAAAGCACAGTGGGCACATCTTATTGCTAAGTGAACAGTCTCTTCCAGGCTACCATGGGAGGAAACATGTGAGAAAATAATATATTTATTATTAAATTTTCATATTCGAATAGATCAAGAATTATCGGCTCATCTTTTTGCTTATTTTATAAGTTTAATTCAAAAATAAACCATCTTTTATTTTAAATAAAACATTTGTTTAGTTACAACGTTATATATAACTCCTTTCCATTCCGTTACTGGGTGAGTAAGAGAGGACGCACAAATGAAACTACTGGATTTAGAAAGTTGGACAAACACCGCTGAACTACTTTTTCTAGACTTAACAACGTCATAAATATAAATTTTTATTAGCTTCACGGTATATTCCGCGCTAAGTAAAGAGAATTTGTGAACCTAGTCTTAAGACTTAAGAAAAAATGTCTTAATGGGAACGAAATGTTTCTATTAGGACATAGCCATTTCGTTCGTTCCTCACTTTCTGCCAAATTTGAAACATTGCGGGTTGAGGAGTGAAATTTAAAGCCGGATAAAGAATGATTTAAAGAAATAAATGATTATATAACATTCTAAAGAGCAACTGACTGGGATATTTATGTATTTTTTCACCAATTTATCGTCATTAAAATCAAAATATTAAATCCGCAAGTGCATTGCAACCATGGAGCAAAATGCACAGAGAGCCATCATCAAGTTCCTCACCAAACAAAGAAAAAGTCCGAAATTCATCATCACCATGTTTCTTTTAAAACTACGATTTACAAGTGGATTGTGAGTGACTATTTGAACATGGCAGAGAGTCCCTTGGCCCAATCATCAAACGCCCTGTAGATGCAACCGAAAATCGTAGATCAAATCTAAAAATTTGTTTTGGACGATACCTGACTGAAGAAACCGAAACTACTATATTAAGGATATTGGGATCATGCACCCCCTTGGGCGCGTCAAAGTATATTTTGAATTCTGGTGGCGATGAACTGATGAACTGGTGCTTGACTTTAGGATCGAATTGTTACTGGATTTCAAATTTAATAATCCGTCGGAATTTCAAAATCCGTCGGAAAGATGATGGCTACAATTTTCTGGAAAGTGAAGGAATTTTTCTGAATGACTGCGTCAGTGCTTAAGTCAGTTTACCTACCCTTATTCATCCACCCTACAGTCGAAATCTGGCTCCCAGCTATTATTATTCGTTTACAAAAATGAAACGACGTTGGAGGAAGAAAATTTACCGATGAAATAGGTCAAGGAAGCATTTTCAAGTAATTTTGAAGGCAAGGAGAAAATATTTTTATGATGGTATTGAAAAGCTAATTTCACGTTCCAAAAAGTGTATTGATTTTAAAGGTGATTATGAACAGAAGGAAAATAAGATTATATCCATGACTTACATGCGTCATACTCATTCCGTGGACTTTTGGACGTCCACTCTGACTGACTTTGACATTTAGTATATTTATAAAAAATCAAATACATAGAACTAAAAACGATTTCTCCAAATTTCTATATGAACTGAATCAACTATTTTAAGCATTTTAATCTTACAGGTAACCTTGCGCATTGAGTGGTGGAATTCAACGTCGCGCTTGGCCTTGTTACAGAAGCAAGGAAATGATAATATTAAGTCTTTCATTTCTTGAAACAGGAATCGAATCCAAAATCTGTCAAGTTTACAGTCGAACGCTTATGCTGCCTCGTTAGGTTAAAACAGTCTAATCATACTTAATATTATAAATGTGAAAGTTTGTTTGTTTGGATGTTTGTCGGTCAATCACGCTGCAACTACTGAACGGATTTTGATGAAATTTGGTACACAGACAGGGTATGAGCTGACTTAGGTGATAGGATACTTTTTATCCCGATTAAATGTTCCCTTCGGATAAAACAGGAATCTCGATATTTATCAATTATACTGAAAATTATGACCGGATTTTGTTTAAAATTTGTATAGATATAGGGTATTTGACGCAGGGTCTCCGGGAACCTGACTTACATAGGAACTTTCTTCTACGTAAGCGTATATATTATTTTTCTAGAATACAGTATTTACGATCGATAACGCGTTCCTAAACCGTTGAATAGATGAAGTGCAAACATAATATAACATGATATAGGTCGTAGAATGTTTATTTTACGTAAGTATATACGAGTATATTAAAATTATTTTTCTAGAATACAGTATTTACGATCGATAACACGTACTTAAACCGTTGAATAGAAGTGAAAACATAAAACATAATATAGGTAGTAGAATGTCTGTTCTACGTATATTAAAATTATTTTTCTAGAATACAGTATTTACGATCGATATCGTCAACTTCCTTTTCCTTTTTAAATCTATTGATACTGTAGAGCATCCTTCGTTTCAAACAACTTGCAGGGCACTTCAGCTACTTAAAAACGATATTCACTGGGACCAGTCTTGAGGAATCTTGCATTAGTGACAGTACCAGTAGTTTACGGCAGCAGTTGTAGTTCTCAATCGGGTTCATTATTATATATCAATTGTCTCAATTTTCACATTTTTTTAGAAAAAGGCGGCTTGAGCTCAGTTTTTCATCAAGAAAATCTCCAAAGGAGAAAATAGAGAATAGAACCGAGTGTGCTAGTACTAGATTTCCTCTGTATCTTTGTTATCTGACAAAAACGTGACTCTGGTAAGGTCAAATTTTAAAACAATTTGAACTTGAAAATCTAGTGTTAAAGGACTCCGTCCCTATTGAAATACTCGGGAACGTATTCCCGACAATCTCCACGCGACGTCGCGCGTTTTCTCTTTACCAAAACGAAGAAATAAAAGTATTCAATCTTTAATTGATTTGAGTGGAAATCAAACTCCCGTCGTATTTGTTCCCCTGTGTTTGCACCCAGACTTAAAGAATCTTATACAATAAATGTAAGTCAATATATCTCCACCTAGCATTGGTTTTGCTTGAAAAGATAAAAATGAAGGGCGTTAAATTAAATTTGGGTAATTTAAATTTTTAAGCGTAGGTACTTATGGAAGGTATTCGGTTACGAGCATAATAAAATTATGTATTTTTCTGTGAAAACCTAATAATATTATAAGCTTTTCGCCGTGTGATCCCGGCTTAGAATAGGATCACCCTGGTACTGATGGTGTCGTAAGAGGCGACTAAAGTACGAGTGTAAGAGTCACGTTGTCAGCAATGGCGACACGCATGGGCAGACTCGACCGGATTTTTACCACCCTCGGCACTTAAAACCGGCGTTAAGTAGTAGCCTTGGTCACTGCGTTTCGCATTGGGTAATGCCGGGCCCCGGTGCCCATCCACCTTACAGACCGGCAACGCTCCTGTAGCTCCTCTGGTGCTATACGGGGCCGTGGGCGGCGGTGATCACTTACCATCA
>DWMZ01002923.1:0-13441 GCA_018249855.1 Eueides tales michaeli | reverse complement strand
AGTCATAATATTAAATCGTATTATATCAAATTTCTTTAGGGAGCTTTACTTTTAAGTATTACATTAAGCTGACATTTTGGTAGCCGCACCCTCAAGATATGACTGACTGTAAATGACCAAGAAAATTCCTTTTTTATAGATAGGGTCTACATTAATTAGCATTTGTCATTGGATTACCTTTTTCTCTGTTATTCGGAAGAGAATTGTGTTTTAATACCCATCTTGGCGCAGAGGCAAAAAGCATGCCACTGTAAACGCGACAAGTTATTCATATATTATATATAGTATTTGATATTTTCATTTCAGCGCTCTGGTAACGAGATAATATGAAACGAAAAGGAATGTTTCGAGACTAGGTTCCCAGGTCCCTATGCCTACCGTACCAAGTGCGGGATACAGCGTGAAGGTGAATAAAAATGTACGGGTATTTTAATTATACAAATTACAAAACATCCACTTGTGTATATTAATATAAGTATAATAAGAAAATTAAATATTATCAATAGAATAGAAAAGGGTACATATAAATATAGTATTAATAATAAAGAATCCTACTTTGCAAAAAAGTGTTGGTATTTTTACTCAATACCTAACAAATAGTCAAGAGGACTATGGTGACGCTGGGGCATAAGAAAATTAAATATTTAATGTTTTCATTTATTTGGTAATAAGACTAGCGCGGTGTTGAGCTATTCCATTCCGCCGAAACAAAGCGTCTCAACACTAGAGAACTAGTTTCTTCTGCCTACTCTGCCATGTGCCTTGGGAACAGAGTGAAAGTGAAAAAAAATCACCTATATATCTAAAAGTAACTCTTAAAAAGTAAAAAAAAAATATTCATCCCTATTATTTGAATAATCAGCCTACGCTATATTCTCATGCTATTCTTAAAATATACGAGTAAGTCCGTAGAATTTAATTAGTTCAAAAACTTACTTAGATATCATAAATATTGATAATTGTATGCAAAAAAGATTATAATTTTATACTTCAGCTTGCAGAGAAATACATACTTAACGTAAATATCAAGACACTCCGGGCTCCACCTTACGCCTTAATTTGAGACATTGTGTGTTGTGTGGAATGAAAAAAAATTTGATATGCTGCATGTTAAGAAGGAAATTCAAGGAAGATTTTGATATATTGCATATTGAGTGGCATTGTCCGTCCGTGAGGCATTGTCTTACTGTGAACGCGATTTTCGGTTTGATTCTCATTTACTGAAATTGAATTCAACAACTGCACACAAAATATTTTAAAAATTGTGTGGTAAATAAAAAGACCGGAGCGTGTTAACACTAAGTTATTAGCCTCTACTGTAACAGTAAGCAAGGATTAAAGCTAACAAACAAAATATTTGCCACTTTTTGCCACATTTAATGCCATGCTGCTATCTTAAATTCATTGTTCCATTAAAACTCGTAATTATAACCTGCACTGTATATCCGCATAGCCAGCCGGTGACAGGGTAATTCTACTTTGTTTCAGGTCGTTTCAGGTACCAGCACATTCGGGACGACGGCATAATGAATACTTGCTTTGTAGCTAACGTTATATGTCAAAATGTGTTATGGGAGGATGAAAGCGTTGGAATATTGCGGAGAAGAAGTCTCTACTTTGTATATATAGTTCGTCGTAGTGACTGGCCACGTGACGGATCTTATGTTGAATTTTTGAAACTTTCGTTGAATTACCACCCGAGGACTAAAATATTTATTATTTTCATTTCCTCGTTCTGGTATTGAGGTTAAACGCAGCGTTGAGTTCCTCAACTAAACATATAATGTCCCACGAATTGAGCGGAAAGTAGTTGACGGAAGTCTTCTCTTCTTTATATTAAGTTCCCAGGTTCCCTTCTTACTGCTCTACTATAAACGGGAAAGAGCGTAAAGGTTACGAAACAAAAAACGTGTTATTTGGTAACTACAATATTTTGTATAACCTAACCAAATCTGTATATGTGAAAGTTATAAACTTTTCTGTTACGACAAACAATGTAGAGACGAAGCTATTGAACTTAAAAAAGTTTAAAATTAAGAATGTAGGATAGGGGGTGTAGGGTAAGCACCTACTAAATAAATAAAAAAATAAAAAGAGGTTTTCTCAATATTACTTAGAAATGAAAAACAAAACTGTAGGCAACGATTAGTAATTTTAATATAAATAAAATCATTTCATTTTCATTTTTGGCTCCGCATTGTATCTCACATATAGCAGAGTATGTAGAGGGAACCTCCTTCAGGTACTCAGTTCTTTCTAGAGTTATTGCGTGTTGAGTGGCGGACCCCAACGTCATACTTTACCACGATACCAGAACAGAAACACGGAAGTTAAAATATTAAATATCTCATTTCTTCGAGTAATCCAACACACAACCTGTCGCGTTTATATTCGCACACTTCCACCCCTACGCCACTAAAGCCTCACAAATATTTAACTGTTATGCATAAAAAAAAATTGGTGTTTAGAAACAACCGAAAACCAATCTAGACCAGGTCACGTCCCAAACGGAAAAAAAAAGAAATCAATATAAGAAAATAACAAATATTTTTGTTTCAATTTCAATAAAACAAGTCAGTGGCAAGAAAAGTTTATTCTGGAAACTCCATAATGTAATTTGAGACAGCTCGTACTGTTCTGTACGAGTGAAAACTGGAAAGAAATATATCAGACACTTATTCGATTTCGTTTTGTAACGAATTTTGTGATTATTTACAGGAAAAATAATGGAAATTTAAAAAAAATCAAACAACATACATTGTATACATATTTATATAAGAGGCTCTCGTTTAGCTGCGAAATGACCGTTGATTATTTGGAGCTCTGTTAGAAAGTAACACTTTAATTTTTATATTAACAATATATACCGTCTCTTTTTATTGTTAACATAAAATCTCATGGTTTTAGGTGTATTTTTTTTCAGCTACACGCTGTATCCCGCGCATGGCAGGGTAGCCACAGGTAATTTGAGAATCTAGTAATAAGACACTCCGTTCCATTGCGTGTGAGTGATGCAACTCAACGCCGAGTTTTGCCTTGAGCCTGAGCAAAGAAATGAAGTCATTACATATTTATTTTAAATATTCCATTTCCTCGAGTGGGAATTGAACCGACAACCTGTCACATTTACAGTCACATGCTGTCACATGTGCTCGTGCGCCACGACAGGCCTTAAAATATCTATTTCATAAATATTTTTCAATTTGGAAATAAAACCAAGACTGAAGTCAATTTTTCACAGTTCAATTTTTTACAGTTTTAAGCTAATGTGATATCAATGTTTTAGGCAGAGGGAACTTGGAAACCAAGTTTTATGAAACTCCGTTCCGTTCCCAAATGAGATATTACGTGTTGTATGGCGGAACTCAACACAAACGCCATATTATATATTTAATTTCTTCGAGAGGTAATCAAACCCACAACATGTCGCGTGTACAGGTTCATGTTTGTGCTTTGCGATACGACAGACCTCACAAATAGTCTTATATATTTTAATTTCAACCTAATTTCCAATTGATATCAAATATTTTCAATCGTGTGCAGAACTACCGTTTCTGCATGCTAAATGCGATATTCAATAGTATATTATATATTTTATTTCTTCGAGAGGTAATCAAACCCACAACATGTCGCGTGTACACGTTCATGTTTGTGCCTTGCGATACGACAGACCTCACAAATCGTCTTATATATTTTAATTTCAACCCAATATCCTATTGATATCAAATATTTTCAATCGTGTGCAGAACTACCGTTTCTGCATGCTAAATGCGATATTCAATAGTAATATAGCAGGCATTTAGACTAGTCGGTCCATGCATCTCAGATGCAAACTGACGCATATATAAAGTCCATAGATAACTGGAGTGGAAGTATTTTTCATGATTTTGTAATATATACCTAAAATTTAAATCAAAATTGGATAAAGAGATTTTGAATTTTATCATACATTTGTTTTAAATATTTGTGTAGGTTCCATTCCCACTCGTGGGAATGAATTATTACACTTTCCTTCGGTGTTAAGTTACGGTGTTTTTGGAGATATCTGGTGCAGTTCAGCGTTAAGTTACACTGCTGAACACGTTATATATGGAAAATTAGGCAGAAAGTGGATAGCGGACTGCCATAATATAACCACCGCGCTTGATGCGGGATACAGAGTGAAGTTGAAAAAAATATTAAAATATATAAAATTTATAATTAATCTATTTATACTGTAAGGATTTATTTGCCTCGTACGCTTCGTAAATTAAAGAAAAACACGAAATATACCTATATCCTAATATCTTCTTAAAATTATCGACACGAACTACTACGAACTACTATTAATCACAAGAAACATTTACGTTGTAGCGAACACTTCTAGAGTCGAAGCTTGAAAAGTTCGGGGAGATAAAAGCTTCAATAGCTCACTGGCCTTCACCGACGAGCCACGAGCAGGATATTTTCTTAAATTTTACATGACCTACATTGTAATGTATGATTTTTGACTTTTGTTGTTAGATTAGTGTGCAGTACGAGTTACAATTTTTTTATGTGGAAGGTTTATTATTCATATAGCAAAGTGGTTCGTGATTAAATGTCTGAAAGAAATTGAAACACTAATTAAAATAAAAGGAAGGCCTTAAATTAAAAATATTGTGATTATAAATGAGTTACACAATAGGATGTTGTATCCGTTAGAGATGATTTGAACTAATCACCATTTGCAAAAAGTAATATCAATATATATTTTTGTAGCCATGGTTATATTGAACTTTTGCCTTTTTCGACTTTTATCACAATATAAGGGAGCTTTACGCTGTATCCCGCATATAACAGGATGGCCAGAGGGAACCCGGAAAGCTAGTTAGTGTGAAAATACTCCACTAAAGCACTCCGTGTCCCCTTTCGACCGAATTCTGAAGACATTGCATACTGAGCAGTGAAACTCAATGCCGCGTTTTGCCTTGTTACCTGAGCAAGGAATCCACAATATTACATATTTTAAGCCCTCGAGTGGGAAACAAACTCTTAACATGTTACTTTCACCCACTCCACACCTGGCCTATAAACGTACGAGAATTTTTCTAGAAACTCTTACCTGAAGGGAGTTTTTTTTATCTCTTAAAGTCCACGCAGTGACAGTGCAAGCATCCGTTAGAGATTATTTACAAATACTAATCACTTTAAAATTAGCAGAAGTTGAAACACAAAGAATCCTAACAAAAAAATTGTCTACAAAAATAATATATATAAAAAAAATCATTTTTTTTATACATTATAATAAAAAAAATACATTCAGAAAAGCTACGAAATTACTAGATGGTTGAACTATTTTTATATTGTCTAACATGTTCCTACTAGAAGTATGTAGGTATGTTTTAAAACACAAATATCTTGAACAGCCGAGTCAAGTAGTGAATAACCCTGACCTCGGCAAAAATTGTATGTTTTTCCACATTCATATTTACTTTTTAATTATTGTTTCTTTCAACATATATATTATATAGCATATCTTATATTTCTTATTTTGACATTTAAATGTTGGTCAGAATATGTTCATAGGCGAGTGTAAAGTGATTTTTGTGGTTCAAGCACAGTTCTTCTGTATCTTTATGCAAAACATAAGCTTTACAGCTTATTCTGGATAGAATTCAGATTCTCTTCTTCACTTTCTGCCTGAATATTGATTAGTTGTTAAGT
This sequence comes from Eueides tales michaeli, assembly GCA_018249855.1. NCBI lineage: Eukaryota > Metazoa > Arthropoda > Insecta > Lepidoptera > Nymphalidae > Eueides > Eueides tales. The sequence continues at coordinate 7,756 of DWMZ01002923.1, read as the reverse complement.
GGCGGAACTCAACGTCACTCACAGAGATAAAAATGAAACTAGTATCCTCTATAATGAACACTAAAGCCCAATTAAAATATTTAATTATTTTGTTTCTTTGCCAAGGTGAAGGCACAAAACACGGCATTGAATTCTGTCACTCAATACGCAATGGCTCCAGAATTTGATAGAAAATGGGGAACGGGAGTGTCTTAATAGGAACGGAGGTGTTACCACTAGGCTCTCGGGTTATTTCTGCATATTCTGCTATGTGGGATACAGTGTTAAGCTAAAAAATATGTAGGTATAGTATGGTTAAAGTTACCATACTATTAAAACGCAGTCTCCAACAACAGCCTACCTGCCAGCCCGTTAAGCACTTCCGATTGATTTATAGCATGTTCCGTTCGGCGTCCAATACTTTCAACGTTTATTTTTCAACTGTATACGTATTCATATGTCCGAACACCTGTGGCTTAAACGTTATTAAATGTAATCTAAAGACTTTACTTAATTTTCGATTTAAAAATGGTTAATGTTTGTTGTTATGTTTTTATTATGTGATAATGTGTTTTTTTAGCTTCACGCTATATTCTGCAGGGTGGGCAGAGGGAACCTGGGAACTTAGTGTTAAGACACTCCGTTCCACTTCCGTTCGTCCGTTTAAATATTTCATTTTCTCGAGTGGGGATCGAACCCAGAACCTGTCGGTTACAGGCACACGCTTGCGCCGCTGAGCCACGACAGGCCTCATGCGCTATCTTAATAAACAAAATCAAATTCAATTGAACAATAGCATCAAAACCGCAACTACACTCAGTATCCAGTATTAGAGCAATAACAATATTTATCCAAGCGTAACAAAACTGACGATGGTGAGAGAGCTATCGGTAGGTTGACGGCTTATTCCGATTGGGCTTCCCATTGAGTGTATTAGTGTTCCTGGCTAAATCAAATTTGTAAATTCAATACTGAATCGTGTGATCTGAAATTGTGAATTTTGTATAAGCGGGTTGCATGTATGTTACGGTATTGATGAAATAGTATGTATGAGTATGATGATCTATTTGGGCTTTCAAATGGCATAAATTTTTCCATAATAGAAACGGATTTTCTACATAGTTTAAATGAAGCTGTATTTTTTTTTTGGTACAGCTTCACTTTGTTTCTATCACGCTTACGGCAGGGTAGGCAGAGGGAACGTAGCAACCTAGTGTTAAGACATCCCGTTCTCGATCCGTTTTTTATTATTATATCAAATTGTCAAGTTTGAATACATTTTGAAAAGATTTTCGTTTTATTTACGCTTATTTTTACTTCTATTTTAATAATTAACATTATACAGCTAAGTACTATGTGTACCTGCGTCATAATTACCTCCAACTAGCACATAACGTGTCTCGTGTCTATGATATCTCGTCAAGCCCATCTATTTCCATTTAACCCAGCAAGCAAAGCCACAAGTAAATACCAATATATGATAAACAAAATAACGTAGAGTTCAATCACTTCGTAATTATAACTTACTAAAGTAGCGGCAGGAATTAAATACACACTCATCGCATCGCCAATCAACATCTGGGCCATGACAGATTCAATATTTCTATTATAGAATCTTGCATCTGCAGCTTCAACTGAGAATTATTTTTACTTTTGAAATGTACTTTTGAAATGTTTGAACTCACACTTAGGAAACAAAAATACTTAGAAAACATAAAGATTTGAACGTAGCGGAATCTGAACACACACCTCTTGGATACCATCTGAGCGTTCCCACAACTAAATTAAACGTATGGCTTAGTGGTCTGATCACTTGGACGGTTTTCAAGAGGTGCGGGTTCAAACCGCGCTACGTTCAATATTTTGTACGTTTTTTTTTATTTTGTACGCTCAAAGTCTTCAAACCTTGAGTGCTTTTCATAGCTACTTCGCTACTATTGATGTATTATAGATGTATTGTACGAAAAGCTTCCTCATTAAATTATCTTATCAATACAAAATCAAAAATATATTTATCCAAACAACTAGTTTCTGAGATTAAAGCATTCAAACAAACTAACTTTTAAAAACTTATAAAACGTATATATACTATAGATACGGATATAGGGCGGTATAAATATAAAGTGATACTTTGTTCTAATGAACAATATAAATCAGAAGTACAGCGTGACGGACTGAAATACACAACACTCATTATAGAAGCAGATAGATGGGCACGCGCGATCATTCGACGAATTTATTATCTTCTGCCGCAATAAAATTAGCCATTTCATTTTTGAAATTTTGTATGAAATTTATAAGAAAATATGCTTTGTTCATGTAGATTAGGGTGTTTCACTATACTTACGGTATTTAGTGGATGTTTTGTTTGGTTTTTATTTTCTATCCGATTGTAAGCATTTTTTGCGTCGATATATTAACGGTATGTTATTTTATATAAAGGAGTTAGATTAATAATGATATAGTTATAATTTTTTCGCTATCACGCGTTTTCCCGTAAAGCAAGACATACAGAGCTCCCCGTATGAAAAGGATACTATGAAACACTACGTGTTACGTGAGAGAACGAGGATAGTAAAGTAATTTAAATCAATTTCCCGAGTGACAATCCCGCAACCACAACGTTTATCGCTGTATTAGATATTGCTTCTTTTTCATATCTATATAACTTTGTTACATGTATACATAGCTTCACGCTGTATCCCGCACTTGGTAGGGTAGGCAGAGGGAACTTGGGAACCTAGTGTTAAGACACTCCATTTCACTTCATGTTCCCCACTCTCCGTCAAATTTGAGGCATTGCGTGTTGAGTGGCGGGACTCAACGCCGCGCATTTGCCTTATTACCAGAGCGAAGAAATAAAACATTAAATATTTAAATTGAAAATATTAAATATTTCAATTCCTCGAGTGGGGATTGAACCCACAACCTGTCGGTTACAGTCACACGCTTGTACCGTTGCGCATCGACAGGCCTCTATTATAAATACATATTGTTATCCAATTTTGAACGGACAGTAAATCTGTCGTGGCGCAGAGGCACAAACGTGCGACTGTAAAGATTACCGGTAGTGGGTTCGATCCCCACTCGTGCAAATAGAATATTTAACAAAAACCACGGCGTTTAGTTTTGCCATTCAACACACCACTAAATTCGGCAGAAAGTGGGAAACGGAAGTATCTTAAGGGCAAAGGAGTATCTTAACACTAGGTTTCTGGGATTGTCTGCTTACAAATGTGCCGATTTTAGCTTCAAGCTAAAAAATCTATGCTTTTCCGGTAATATTATATAACTGAAACTTTTCTTGGTAGAATAATATCAGGAATTACTTGTTTAAATTGAAAAAATATTTATAGTCATAAAGCCCGTTTATCGGAAAAAGGCTGTATACTTCGTTGAATCACATTAAGGTTTAAAATATAATTCACAGTATTTATATTGAGAGCTATCTCAGGCACATGGAATGTATCATGTGTTATGCAAAAATCTTATTTATTTTCATTTAAAATAAAAAAGTCTAACCCAAAAATATTAGTAACTAATCTTGGCAAAGAACTTGCAGCCCTTGAACTGCTACAGCTGATTTGATTTTCGCGAAACAGCAATGAACCACCGCCATGAACAATGTTTTTCATTAAAACCCCCGCACTCTGGTCGGTACATTCATTCAGGAGCTACGGTACCACAAACATACAAACACATACCTGTTTAAACTTATAACACCCCTCTTTTTGCGTCGGGTATTAAAATTAAAATCACTTGTTCAAATATATTTCTATAGTATTATAGCATATAATTTAACAAAAAATGTTAGCTATTTCTCCGCAAACAATCACAAACGACCGCAGCGTTACATCAAGAACGGGCTATAATTGGTATTTTTGGTTGAAGCCGCCCCTTTAATGGTAATCCTCTTTGTACCAGTTTAACTGCGATTAAAACCTTAGCTAGCTTAACCCGGAACTTGTGAAAGTTTTAAATGAAAGCTTTAGAGTGCAAAATATTTGGCCAAATTTAATAGATATGTGCTTTATTTTACATATTAGCGATCCACGTTTTTTTTTAGCATCAAATTCTTCTCCCATATCAGGCAACTTAAAAAAATGCGTCACCGTCGAATTTTGGACGCTTTGTGTTTTGAGTTGCGGGACTCAACGCCGCACTTTGTTTCTCTGTACCAGAGTGAAGATATAAAACTATTAAAATATTTCACTTCGTCGAACCAATGTACCTATTGATATGTAGATTATAATTCAAAACATTAGATTTTTAATATTCTTATGACTGAATATACTTTCCGTTTTCTCCGTGATTTTGACATATTCATATTAAAACTTTCATCACAGCATACTAGCTGTGCAGAGGGAACCGTTCCACGCTTTCCGCCAAATATTTGATACATTTAGTTTGAAAAGCGGAACTGAACGCCGCGCATTGTCTTGTTATCAGATCAAGAAATTAAAGAATCGAGCCCACAATCCTCTCAATTGATATTATATTTATTTAGACTATTATTAACAAGTGAAAAGATAATAATTTTCAAAGAGTAAATAAAGTATCATGTTCAAAGGATTTCGCCATCGTCATGAGAATGAACAGCAATTGTCTATAATGCGGATACATGAGACTATAAAATTAAATTTATCAAAAGCTCATTGATTTGCATTATCAAAAAAAAACAATAGGGTGGTAAGTTAGAAAAAGATGAGATTTGAAAAAAAAAATGTCTCTGAATCTGAAATGCTTCTGTTTCGACTGAAAGTAGTTTATAAATTTTCTATTTTTTTTTTCAAACCGCAAAATAAGCGTGAATGAAGTCGGGGGCACATAATATAATGCTAATCAAATTTTTGAATTTAATTTAAATACTTTTATATATATCCTCATTTCTATTAAGGGGGTCATGGCGCAGTCAAAACAGAACATTTATAGGATATTGTGAAAGTATTAATAAACATTTAATATCCTTTCTTTTCTTTTTTCTCCAGATTCACGCTGTATCCCGCAAATGACAGGATACGCAGCGGGAACCTGGAAACCTGAGATGAACACACTCTATTCGTCCAATCAGTTTCCCACTGTGCATATATTTAGAGGTATTGCGTGTTGACTGGCGGAACTCAACGCCGCGCTTTGCCTTGTTACCAATGCGAAGAAATAACAATATTAATTATTTAATTTGAAGCGTTTGTTTTTACAGTCACAAACTTGTGCTCATACGCCACGCTACGAATATTGAACCCACGACCATCGGTGCTTTAGTCAGATGCTGTCCCACTATATTATAAAGATTTCAAAATTACATAATAATTTAATATGAAATCTTTGTTAATATGATTTTTTAACAAAAATATTTTTAATCAAGGATTTTGCATTTGTATTTCGATAGTGTCGCTCATTCCTCGTTTTCATTATTCAAATATTTATCTCTAAGCTTTCATAGATTTTCTCAATAGAAGCTTATTGTTTAACGAACGCTTAGTATAAAAACAGACAACATTAGAATTCTAGAACTTTTTCTTATTATTTATTATTTTTTTCATAATTTGAATAGAAAATCTTTAGGATATCTGAAAAATAAAAAAACGAATCTTTTAAAGAAGCACTTTGTTAGTTTGTCTCTGTTTGTAGATATCGTTTTAAAAAGGCAGGTTTAATCAAAAGATACATCCTCCATTAAAAACGGTGTAAGCAAGTTTTTTTATTATTTATATTATTTTAATTTAAAACGACATAAATATTCTTTTAACAAGTATTGTAAGTGATATTCACTTCTGTGTAAAATGTGGTTCCATATTTAAGAAAGAAAAATCATCTTAGACGGTTTATAAGAGGTGCAGGTTCAAATCCCCTTACGTTTAAATTCCTATAAGTTTCCTAAAAAGATACTGCTCTACGGTCTACTCAGCTTCACGCTGTAACCCGCTCATGGCAGGATAGTCAGAGGGAACTTTGCAACCTAGTGTTAAGACACTCCGTTCCACATGCGTTCCCCACTTTCCGCCGAATTTGAGGCATTGCGTGTTGAGTGGCGGAACTCAACGCCGCGATTTTGCCTTGTTACCAGAGCGAAGAAATAAAACATTAAATATTGAATTTAATTGAAAATATTAAATATTTCAAACCCACAACCAGTCGGTTACAGTCACACGCTTGTGCCTCTGCGCCACGACAGTCCTATATATATATATTAAATACATTTCCCAAGACCTTGAATTTTCATAATGAATGGTACACCTATTATTACATACATACGTAATCAAGAGCGAAGATAATAATTATAATTGTTGTTAAACATTTTGAAAGACAAAATCCCGTTGAGTGAGTGTAAACAAACGTATCCTGAATCTCGAACAAAAATAGTTTCATTGTTCGCCTCAGAATGCCGTACCTTACATACATACATACATACAAGAAGATATATACGAGTACATATACACTTATTCCAAAATGACCGTAACAGCGTCTGAACGCGACATTCGTGGGTTTGATTCCTGCTTGTGGGATTCAATTATTATCTTTTCATATTTGCTTGCTGCTTCGTTCAAAGTTATATGAACGAATGGCTTAGTGGTCAGAGCGCTTGAGCGGTTTCCAAGAGGCGCGGGTTCAAATCCGGCTTCGTTCAAATTTTTATACGTTTTTAAATTTGATATTTTCTTTTCACTTATTCGCTTTAAAATGACCAAACATTGCTTTAAGAAATCGAACTGGGTGGCGGTGCCAAAAAGGAGTGTTAACATAAGGTTCACCCTGCCTACTCTATTAAGGGCAAATTAAAACAAGCGTGGCGAAAATATAGTTGCAGTAGTTATACTGTAAAGTTTACAGTGTATGGCACGGTAGGCAGAGGGAACCTGGAACCTGGTTCCCCCACTGTATAACGAAGTGTTGTGAGTGAGTTGTTGCATGTTAAATAGCGGAACTCAACGCACCTCAGTACCAGAAGGAGAAGAATAAAAATATTATATATTAAATTCCCTCAAATCGAAATCGAACCTACAACTTGTCGCAATTACAGCTCACTTGTGCTCCTGCGCCGCGACTGTCCTTATTACTATATAAAATTTAAAATACGACAGACAATAAAAGATGATCAAAGTGATTTAAATCACTAGCCGTCTGTCATGTTATTTATTTTTAATCTGTGACGTATAATAGTTACTTTTGTAAATTTTAACAAACCTGTCACCGTGTTGATATATTTAGTATATATGTCATTATTGAGACATGTCGTTGCGCAGGAGCACAAACGTCTGGCTGTAAACGCGACAGGTTGATTCAATCTCTAATCAAGGATATAAAATATATATTTTATATATATTGAATGCTTTCATTTTTTCGCTATGTTAACAAAGCAAAAGCTGTCAGCAGAAGATAAGAAACGAAAGTAGTTCAATGGAAACGGGGTGTCTTAGCAGTGGGGCCCCAAGATTCCTGTGGCTATCCTGACATTTTCGTGATACAGCGTGAAGTTAAGAGCGGAGAGAGAAAATGTAATATTATACTCACTTTTTAGCTTCACTCTATATTCCGCATATATCCATATAAGCATAGAGAACCACGTGCTAAAACACTCTGTTCTCCTCGCACACATAGAGTGTGTCATAGATTTCAGACATTCATGTTAAATGGCGGAACAAAATGAATTTCCCATATGTTACTAAAGAAAGGAACTAAAATAGCCCCTTTAAGTAGTCGCGAACCTACACCCACCACAATAAAAAAGTCAACAACACTAATCGGTAAAAAATAACGTCTTACCATCTGTTAAAGT
>DWMZ01002922.1:0-13442 GCA_018249855.1 Eueides tales michaeli | reverse complement strand
GATGCTAGCAACATAAATAAGTTGTAACAAGCGTATAAAAATTTCGACGGAGCTTGGTGAGGACGGATGGCTTAGTGGACAGAGCGCTTGAACGGTTTTCAAGAGGCGCAGGTTCAAATCCTGCTTCGTCCAAATTTTTATACGTTTTTAAATTTAGTATCTTTCTTTCCTAAGTGTGGAATAACACTTTAAAAATAGTAAAAATACTAAATCAAGTTCTATTTATTGAAAATGTCATTCAAATTGATTCTAATTCTTCTAAGTTTCTAACATTTTTTCAAACCAAAAACCTTGTCATAATTTTAGTTTATCACGCTGTATTCTACTTAAAGCTGGATAGGCAGAGGGAACCTGGGGTCCGGAACCTAGTTTTTCAGGAAGTTCTTAAGTAACTGCTCAATTTTGTAGTGGTAATGGAACCCACAGTTGTGTTGTGCTGTGCTGTGTGTGTGTGCTGCAAATTTATCGGACCTGTGCTATGTCAGTGCTGCACATTTAACACTTCAGAGGAATGATTTAAAATAATTTACATTGACTTACGGCGTAGGCACAAGCGTCTGAATCTGTAAAAACAGCCACTTTTGGTTCGATTTCCAGTCGGTGCAATAAAATATACAATATTTTTATATCCTTGGTATGGAAACGAGGCAAAGTACGGCGTTGAGTTCCGCCTTAACATAAAATGTCGTAATATTTGGTTTAAATTAGGAAATGGTGTGTTTCATTAGGTTCCTAGGTTCCATCTGCAATGTGCGCGAAAATAAATAAAAAGTTAAGTTAAAACACTCCATTGTCTATCCACATCAGTTGGCGGATCTAAACGCCGCGTTATACCTGTTTCCTTACATATTACAAAACATAAAAAAACGAGGTCACAAAATCTTTTTGTTTAATTTTAAATTATAAAATTCAAACGTTTCACAATTCAAAAAAAAAGAAAGGCATTATTTATTTATAATTTACATACTTTAAGTAATTTGAGAACAAAGTTCAAGAGAGTTTTTTGTTAAAATTCGAGTTGTTTTGACGTCATTAGGTTTTACCACATTAAATGTTCAAGTAACACTAGTTTTTTTTAGTTTAACGCTTTATTCAGCAATGAAATATTATATATTATAATTTCTTCCCTTTGGTAATAAGACCTTGATGTGAAACGGAATGTAGTGTTTTACCACTAAGGTTCCCAGGTTCCCCTTGGCTACCCTGCCATGTGCGGGATACAACGTGAAGCTGATAGTAGTGTTAAGACATCCATTCATTTTCCAATTTTAGCTGAATATGAGGCATTTTTTGTTAAGTGGTGTACATATATTTGTTATACTTAATAACCCTAATACCCTGTAAAGAATGGTACGCAAAGGGAACCCAAGCTCCCTCTAGTATCAAGACACTTCGTTCCACACTTTCCACTAAATTTCAATATCTTACAAGTTAGATGGCGTAACTTAACGCCGCTTTGTTTTATTGCCATTACATATTTAAATCTACCAGGGTCATAGAAGCTAATTATAAGCGTGAAATAAAACTACACTTGGGAGAATTCAACGAGTTTCACAACTATATAAGCAATCCCGCAAAAAATGGGATTCCGCGTGTATTTAACACCAGGTTCCCTCTGCCTAACCCGCTAAATGCGGGATTCAGCGTGAAGCTAAAAAACTACAAAAGAACTCCCACATGGCAAATAAATAGAATAATTGAAATAACAATCAGATGAGACTAATTCTATTGTTTTTATATTATACAAGCGAAGGTATAATTTGACGCTAAGGTGGCGCAATCATGTTTCTATTATCTACTACCGACTCACGCGCGGCTTCGCCCGCTTAACGTTATTTTTTTAGCTTCACGCTGTATCCCGCACATGTCAGGGTAGGCAGAGGGAACTTGGAAACATAGTGTTAAGACACTCCGTTTCCTACTTATCACCGTATTTAAGGCATTGCGTGTTGAGTGGCGCAACTCGACGCCGCGCTTTGCCTTATTACCAGAGCGAAGAAACAAAAACATTCGTCGGAAAGTGGGGAACGGAAGTGGAACGGAGTGTCTTAACACTAGGTTCCCAAGTCCCCTTTGCCTACCCTGCCACGTGGGGGAATACTACGTGAAGCTGAGAGAGAGAGAGACACAAATCACTCCACCGAGCGAGTATCGAATCCACAACCGTCTCTGTGCTAAGACATCTATATAAACAGATTACAACAAGTGTCGAGTCTCTTTTTATTTACTTTTATAACCATGAACTAATTATTGAGTTTTTGTGTTTATTCAGACGGTGTGAATCAGATTTCTATTATATTTAATAGAAAAATCTAAATTTAAATATTATCAATAGATTAGATCACTATATCCCCCACATAGCAAGAGCGGAGGGAACCTGGGAACCTAGTTTCAAGAAGCTCCGTTCCCATTAAGACACCAAGTTCTTCACGTATCACCAAATTCTGAAGCTCTCACATTGCGTGTTAAATGGCGGAGTTTAACGCTACACTTTGCCTTATTACCAAAGCGAGTGAGAATTAAACGCGCAACCCGTCTCGTTGACAGTCGTGGGAAGTAGAAGGAACTTGGGAACCCAGTTTTCTTAGTCATTTCGTGTCAAGTGGCAGAACTTAACATCGCGCTTTGCCTTGTCACTATTGTAAAGCGAAAATATTAAATATTTCATTTCTTCCTGTCGTTTACAGTCAAATAGGACAAAGTTAAATTATAATTAACCATAATATACATATATACTTAATACTATATATATATATATGTGCCTGTTCAACACTTTTCTGATCGCTATAACACAGTAACTAGTTTGAGGTCACGGCCGCTGTAAACTAACTACATTTTATACCATAAACATGTATATATGAAACTAGCGGTCCGTTCGCGGCTTCGCCTGCTCAAACCACACTATTATTTATTAACTATTCTGTAGAATATTAGCCAAACAAAATGTTTTATATTGATAAACCTCTTTAATCAGAAAAACTATTGAAATAATATAAACACTAAATGTTGAGGAAGCGTTCCCAAAAGGCAATAGCGAAAGCCACATTTCAATTCGTTAACTTATTTTTAAAATAAGCGCGATCAAACGCACAGACAAACGGACAACTTTTAAATTATTTTGTGTTCTATAACATTAATATATGCCCCCTACATTATTTATATATATATATATATATATATATATATATATATATATATATATATATATATATATATATATATATATATATATATATATATATATATATATATATATTTCCATGGCATCCAACGTGGAAGAGAAAAATTAAGTGATAAATCACTTAAATAATACGATTCTAGCAGTGTAGTGATAGAACTTCTTTTACAGTTCCACGCTCTTTCACGCTTATAACTAATTACATTAGTGATAAGACACTTCGCGTCACACGCAACTTTCGAGACATTTTGCGTAGGGTGGACCTCAACGTCTGGCTTTGTTTATTCATCCTCCTATATTCCATTACGAAATTCTATTTTAAATTAAAATTGCTAAATTTTGTTTCCTGGTAATGCGATAAAACGCAGCGTTGAGTTCCGCGACTCTAAAAGCAATGTCAATAAAATACTGAAATAAATAGAGAATAGAAGTATATTAATAGGATCGGAGTGTCCTAACACTACGTTCTCAGGTTGCCTCTACCTACTCTACTTCACATGGGTTACATACAGTCTTAATTAAAAAAAAACTTGAGGGTAGGTTACCAAAAGATAATATCGAAAACAGTTTTTTTCGTATTTTTAAAGTCGTCAGTCAATAAAAAAATATCAATATATATACGAATTTCTATAATTAAATTCATACAGGCACAGCCCAGGGCTGGGCTATTGGCCTCAACCGGGCACGGAACCGGTTATACACTGTGGTACCGTTTAAGAACAGCGTTGCGAAGAACGCAACCAGTTTTCTATATTTAACTTTATGTAAACCTTTTTATTTGTTAATAATGGTTATTTTATTTAAGTAAAAAGGTAAAAACAAATGTTGTTTTTGCAGTTTTTCACAAGACAAAGCGCGGCGTTGATTTCCACTGGTAATGTCAAGAAAGCTGAGCGATGCTTGGGGAACGTAGTGTCTTTTTAGGTTCCCTCTGGACCCTCCTATATATGCAGAATACAGCGTTAAGTTAAAGAAATATATAGGAGGTACAAGAATATTACCATTTTGACATTTATTTTTTAATTATGAGATTTTCTATAAATTATTATATTTTTTTTTCAATTTTCGCATTGTACTATTTTCTATCTAATATATACATAAAACTTAAAAAAAAAATCAGAAATCTATTTTGTATCAGAATACACAATCATTGTCGGGTTTAACACAACCACTGCGCCACAACGACGTATTTAATAGAAATATTGATTTAAAACCATATCTACTTCTTGTAGCTGAATAATTGCATAAAAATGATTTTATTGATAAGGAGAATACGTCGCACTACTTGTCACCTAGCACATATAGAACATATAGATGAACGTTTCTTGGTATACTATAAACATTATTTCAAGACCAGGTTATGGGTACGATCCCCATTCAAATTAAAATTAAGTTAATATTTACATTCTGGAAAAGATTGACGTTGGATTCCGCTACTCTATACGCAATAACTCAGGAAATAGACAGAAAAAGGAGAATGGAAGTGGAGAACGGAGTGTCTTAGCACTAGTTTCCAAGGTTCCCTCTGGCTATCCTACTATGTGCGGGAAAGAAAACAACCGTTTACAAATCGAATTTCCAGCGTTGAATATAACTTCGCTCATAAAATTCACTATTCTAAGAAATTCGTATTGATAGTTTTTAGGCGCGCAATTTTTTATATATTCTTTAATATTTTTTAGACTACTGTACTGTTTTCTATTAGGCTTGTAATAATTATATTTATATTTTAAGTGAAATATTTATTAGAAATTTCTTTATAAAGACAAGCTTGATATTTTTAACACTGGGTTCCCAAGTTTCATCTGTATACTCTGCTATGTGCGGGATACAGCGTGAAGCTGAGTGAGTGAGTGAGTAAGAGAAAAACAAGCTTTCTCCACATATTTTTATGGTATATGGTATATTTTTATGTATTGTATTTTACAAATAAAACCCTTTTATTTTTCTTTTTTTTCAGCTTCACGCTGTATCCCGCACATGGCAGTGTAGGCAGAGGGAACTTGGGAACCTAGTGTTTGGACACTCCGTTCCACTTCTGTTCCCCTCTTTTCGCTGAATTAGATTTTATTAAGTGAAAAATTTGTAATCCGCCATTTTGTTGTGTCGACCATTTTGTATTAATAGCAATCCAGATTTCAGTGCAATCAGACACTTGTGAGGTAACTGGTTCAAATTTAGCGTGCAATATTATTAACACGGCAAGTGCAAATAAAAGCCTATAAACGAACCTCTTAACGATATAGAAATAACTAAAAATAATGTACGATATATACATATATCAGACGTTCTCGTGTTATCTCTTCATTTCTCTTTTCTAGAGTCTTATCACTAGTTCCTTAGATTAGTGCGATCAACCAAGCAAACTTTTTACATTTACAATATTATTATCGATATAAGTATTTTTTTTTTATATAAAATCTGAACGTACACCCATTGCAATTTCTTTATATGTATTTATAGGCAATTTAAAAAATATATATATATACAATCACTTTAATGTGTTAAGAATCATTAATAAATCATTTATTTCTTTTATATATTACATTAATTAATATTAAATTGTGATGAAACTATAATTTCTATTATATAAAGGTAAAAAATGTGGCCTCCGTGGCGCAGTAGTACAGTCTTTAAACGTAACGGCTTTGGGTTCTACTCCCGCTGGGGGTATGATTATATATAAAATAAACTCCGCCGTGAGTCCGCGGCGTTTAATTCGGTGACTTAACAGTCAATATCTTAAAAATTGGGTAGAAAGTGGAAAACGAAGCAGAGAATACAGCGTGAAGCGGTTTTTTGAATTTTTATTTAATATTTCTAGAACACGTTACCATACAACTTTCAAAAAGTAGGAAATATTTCATGGAGATTTTCATTAAAAATATTCATATATTTTTTATTAAATATTTCCAGAATATATAAAAAAAAATAGTAAAACGGAATTGAACTGATGACCCAAAACGACGTAATCAAATCACAATTCGACTTAATTAACAAATAAAACTTTCCAATATATAAATTATTAAAAAAACAAAAGTGTCGCATAGTGTCAGTGTTTGTCTGTACACGAGGTATTCGTTGGTTCGATTCCTGTTTGGAGTAATTTTTACATATTAGAAATATTTTCATTTGTCTAGCCAAGACAAGACAAGACGAGATGAAGTGCGGCGCTGAGATCCGCAAACGCTCGCGCAATGTCTCGAAAATTTAACAGAGCGCGGGAACCAGAGTATGTTAACACTAGGTTCCCAGGTTCCCCCTGCCGATGGGATTGTTTTAATCAATGCATAATATGAACATATAACTTACACCACTTCCTTAGGAATGCACTCGTCAATTTGGCACACAATTTATCACGGCCCTGCATTTTTCTTGTTCACTATTTTTTTTTTAAGTCCCAAGAGTAAACACAAAAAAAAACCAAACGAAATTTACACACAGACACACACAGCACAACCACTACAGGTTCCGTTCCATTTATTTCGTACGCGCCGAGACGTCCGTCCACTTCGGCGGTCGGTTGACAACTGGCTCGTTTTTTTTTTTAAACTGCGTGCGCACGCGCAGACCTGAGGACACAAGGAAAAATTTAACATTAACAAAAAAAAAAAGATCATGGCTTCTCTAAAGGTTGCGATATTTAAGTTTAAAATTCTTCAATTTTCAAAATTATTTTGACAATAATAATTGTTATTACTGCAATTATACACAATTTTAATGATGAACGTTTTTCGGAACATCATTACTGTGGTTTCGTTGGCATTGTCAATTTAAAATGGCCTTCTGGGAGCGGAGGTCGCGAATTCAAATCTATTTTAAGTAAAAATATATGTATTTAGTACTTTTTAAGTAGAAACAGTACCGTAATATGAATAAGTATGAATGTGAAAGTGGTACTGTTACCATTTCACGGTCAAATTGCTGGACCGATGTTGATGAAACGAGCTTGCTATGGCTTGATTTTTAATATTATTGAAACGCATATAAATAGGATACTTATGATAGCGTTTCATTATTTTTCATTATATGGCCAGGTAGCACAAGGGTGTGACGTTCGATTCCCGTTCGGGGGAATTAAATATTTAATATTTTTATTTTCTCGCTCTGGTAACGAGGCAAAGCGGTATGTTGAGTTTCACCAGTGTAAACCCAATGCCGCGATTATTTTGTGGCAATTAAGGGGTCCTTATGGATACAGATTGTTTTGTCACTAGGTTCCCAACTTACCCCTGCCTACCCTGCTATGTACGGACGGGATACAGCGTGAAATAAAACGTATGTTTTATTAAACGTATGTATCAATATCTTATAAGCAAGCTTCACGCTATATCCAGCAAATTATAGCAATAATATATCACACAGCCAACCTATTTTCTCTATTTAGCAACATATAAAGCCCGGCGTTAAGTTCCGCTGTCAATACGAACGAGAACTGTAAATCAGCAAGTCAAGAAGAGGATCTTGGTAGTCAGTACTCACTAATAATTCTTTTCAATAGATAAAAACAAAAAAGTTTTCTTTTTTGTTTTTATAACAGAGAAAATGCCATTTATTTTCTCGCTTTTAAAATGTTTTTTTTTTCGACCATTTTGCCACCAGTAAAAACATACGTTTTATATCACGCTGTATCCCGGTCCGTACATAGCAGGGTAGGCAGGGGTAAGTTGGGAACCTAGTGACAAAACAATCTATATCCATCAGGACCCCTTAATTGCCACAAAATAATCGCGGCATTGGGTCTAGACTGGTGAAATTCAACATAGCGCTTTGCCTCGTTACCAGACCGAGAAAATAAAAATATTAAATATTTAATTACCCCGAACGGGAATCGAACGTCACACTCTTGTACTACCTGGCCATATAATGAAAAATAATGAAACGCTTTCAAGGTGAGGACTGGTTCTTTAATCGGCGTTGATCTTAGGTGTAATTATTTGGACACGTTAAGTAACTTTTTCTTGTCTATATACTAGATTGAGTAACTGAAGTATATGAAAGAGACCATGGCACTGCAGTACAAGCGTGTGACTGTAAAAGACAGGTCGTGGGTTCGATCCCCGCTCGAGGAAATGAAATATTTAATATTTTCAATTTAAATATTTAATATTTTTATTTCTTTGCTAACAGTAACAAGGCGCACGATAAGTTCGCGACTTGACAAGCAATACCTCAAATTCGGCGGAAAGAGGGGAACTGGATGGCGAGACACTTAACCCTGGGTTCCCAAGTTCCCTCTGCCTACTATTAAGTATCTAGAATTGAATATACTTTTTCTAATTACAACCAGTATACACTTATATATATAGAAAATGTGTCAAAATTTGAATTTCTTTGGAAACCGTCCAAGAGACGCAAGTTTTGAACTAGCGCCTCTTGGGCGGCTTAGGCTCCCGCTACATAAAAAAAAAATATACGTTCTCTAGAAAATGTATTTATCGTTCCTAAGTGTGGATACTTTAAATACATAAAAATATACTATACCATTATTTAAAAGATACATATAACATATAATTTTGCCTCAAAAAATCCACACGTATCGAACCTGCACCCACATAAGCTATGGTAGAAATATAAAAAAAAAAAAAGAACCGGACAACCAACTCTGAATACATTACGCAAATGTGAAAGTGGCTTAGTTACAAGTGGCACGACAGTATGTTACATTAAAAATTAAATAACGTGTGCTGTAATGACGTTTATATATATATATATATATATATATATATATATATATATAGCTGAGGCTGTAACCCAGGTTCTGGGTTCGATCCCCGGTCGAGGAAATGAAATATTTAATATTTTCAATTTAAATATTTAATGTGTTCATTTCTTCGCTCTGGTAATAAGGCAAAGCGCGGCGTTGAGTTCCGCCACTGAACACGCAATGCCTCAAAATCGGTGGAAAGTGGGGAACGCGGGAGTGGAGCGGAGTGACTTAACACTAGGTTACCGGGTTCCCTCTGCCTACCCTGCCTTGTGCGGGATACAGCGTGAAGCTAAAAAAAAAAAACAAAGTAACTAAACTAAGTAACCTAAAAGGAATCCCCACCTAACCTATACGTTCTAAGAACCTCTTAACGCACTTACGAGTATATCCCCACAGAGACAGGATACAAGCTGCTTAATATTTCAATCACGTGTTTCATATAAAAGTACCGGTTATGATTCATTTGACAAGTATTTTTGTTGGGACAAAGAAAAATTTGGATCTTCTACAGGGTTAAGCGACGCTGATTTCGGCTAGATCTTGATGGGTGTGCAAATTACAAAAATATGGGGCATATAGAAGAGAAAAGAGACTTTTTATCTATTAGCCATACAATATGTCCCGCATATATCAGGGTAGGTATGGGGACCCTGGGAACATAGTAATAAGATACTTCGTTCCCATTAAGCCAGTTCGGTTCAACAATTCAACCCCACCCGATATCCACACTTGTCGCAAAGGCACAAGCCGCCCTCAATTATTTTTATTTAAACAAAATATTTATAAGAAACAATTCAAACATTGCAAAGCATTCAACACTGTCTAACGGCAGTGTTGAATCTGCTTGCAGCTATTAGGACATTATAAATTTGAGGCGGATCCTAACGCCGCGCCCTGTCTTTACAATCAAATACAATTTCATGTACAACAAATAATGAGTTTCGTGGCCACATGATGTGGTGAGAAATTAAAAAGATACAAACAACATTTTTGGATAATCTATATTAATGAAACAAACATTTAGCGAGACAAAGTTCGGAGTTAAGTTACGCATTTCAACACAATACCTTAAAAATTGAACCTTACGTGGAGAACGTAGTGTCTTAACACTAGGTTCCCTCTGTTTAACTTAAAAAAAAGCAAGGAAGTCTTATATAAGGAAGAAGAACCTCTTTATATCTACTTACATAATGACGTGCCAGGAGTTAAAAGGTCACTCTTGTGAAATCAACAATTTTTCCTTAAGATGTTTGTGATGATATTCATATGATTCTGTATATAAAATTTTAGATTCGCGAATGTATTTAGCATAGCTGGGTAGGCTCAGGGAACCTGGGAAGTTAGCTCCGATCCTTCCATCAAACTCTTGAAGTATTTCGTATTGACTGGCGTAACTAAACGCCGCTTTGAGAGACCACACAGCAGCAATGAAAATATTAAACAATATCATTTTTCCGAGTGTGGATCGAACACACGACCTGTCGCGTGTACAGACACACGCATATGCCCCTGCGTCATGACACACTTTAAATTTCAAGTTTCTAAATTAAGTAATTAAGGCAGAAGGAACCTGGCATTTAAAAAAAAGTATCTCGATAAGTAGCAGATCTCAATGCCTCTTTATTTTGTAAAATAAATGAGAAAATGAAAAAAAAAACAAAGAAACATTTCCCTGAAAATGGAATTTGCAACCATCTCATATACAGGACTGTATGCGGTCTTATACAAATACTTGCAATGAACAAATCATGGCAGATATCGATGTTTAGAAAAACCCGACGACAATTTATAACTTTTTTTTTTCGCTGTATCCCGCACATGGCATGGTAGGCAGAGGGAATCCGGGAACCTAGTGTTAAGACACTCCGTTCCACTTCCGTTGCCCACTTTCCGCCGAATTTGAGGCATTGCGTGTTGAGTGGCGGAACTCAACGCCGCGTATTGCCTTATTACCAGAGCGAAGAAATAAAACATTAAATGTGTAAATTGAAAATATTAAATATTTCATTTCCTCGACTGGGGATCGAACCCAGAACCTGTCGGTTACAGCCACACGCTTGAGCCGCTGCGCCATGACAGGACTCAAAAAAAATTATAATTTGATATTTTTGGACGTCATTCGGAAACGTTCAATTCAAATGCAAATCTTTTTTTCCATAAGTAAAGTCAAAGCGCGGCGAAACGTCTCAAATTCGGCGGAAAGTAAGAAACGGAACGGAGTGTCTGAACACTACGTTCTCAAGTTCCTTCTGTCTACCTTGTCATGTAGCGTAAAGCTGTGGAAAAGTGGCACAAGCGGGTCAATGTAAAACCGACAAATCATGCGTTCGATACTCACTTGAGGAAATTAATTCTATACTAATATTTTAAAGCTGAAGAGTTTGTTTGTTTTTTCGCTTGAACGCGCTAATCACAGGAACTACTGGTCCGATTTGAAAAGTTCTTTCAGTGTTAGATAGCTATATAGGCTATATATCACCACGCTAACACCAATAGGACCGGAGCATCAATTAAGAATGTTTTAAAATTGGGGGATTTTTTCCTAATTAAGAGTTTCTGACGCGTGCGTTAAGTAAACGGTTAAAGTTTCGCAAAAATCATTTATAACAGAATTGTTCTCCTTTAAAAGTTCAAAAAAAAAGTTCGCAACAGCGTATATCTATCTTTTAAGGTTAGCTTTTTATGCTAACCAAATTTATTCTAAAATAATGCATTATTTGCGAAGGTGTTTTTCTTATCGATTCTTTCAATATATAAGCAATTCTTATCGATTACAATTTATATCGATATCGATTTAAATGAGTATTCATTTAAATCGATATCGATAAGAATACTATCTATTTTTCAAACCCTTAAGTGATAAGGGTTGAAAAAATTTAACATGTTTCCCTTTGTATGGCAAAACAACATTCTACAACAGCTAGTATTTAATATTTTTACTTTAGTCAAAAGGACAAGCGCGGCATTAAACTCCGCCGCTCAACACGCTTCAAATTCGGCGGAGAGATGAAAACGGTATGGAGTGTCTTAACACTACGTTCCCATGTTCCCAGTGGCACACCTGCCCCACTGTTATTGCCACGACAGTACAGTACACTACTTTCTTTCTATATGACTACGCAACTGAAACCGGAAGTAAAAATCTTGTATAGAATACTTATATATCATATTTTGTCATACTCATCGAGCATTGCAAAATATACGTTAATATGATATTAGGTAATATATTATATAAATGTTAAGAACTAATCAAGAAACATTAGCGTTGATGATTATCGTGGTGTCATTGAGCATGTAGGGGGATGGTTGCAGTTTGATTCTTGGTTGAGGCAATATATTATTGTATGAGTAAATTGTTATCTATACTTATAATAAATCTGTGACTGATCACTGTCTGTGTATGGAAGATATATTAAATAACATCTTATAGGAGACGTTTTTTAATGTAGTAGGGGACAAAATAGTGTTTTTTAATTTTTTTTTCTCTATTTGTCTGTGCGTTTGTACGCGCTTATCTAAGAAACGGATAAATAGATTTAAACGCAGTTTTCGGTATTATATTTTGGCAACTTTCACTTAACAATTAATATCTAATATGTTATATAATTTATTTAATTCGATTGATAAATTTATTATATAGTTTATTTAATTCGATTGATAAATTTAATTTTATGTAATTTATTTAATTTGATTGATAAATTTATTATATAATTTATTTAATTCGATTGATAAATTTATTATATAATTTATTTAATTCGATTGATAAATTTATTATATAATTTATTTAATTCGATTGATAAATTTATTATATAATTTATTTAATTCGATTGATAAATTTATTATATAGTTTATTTAATTCGAGTGATAAATTTACTATATAATTTATTTAATTCGATTGATAAATTTATTATATAATTTATTTAATTCGATTGATAAATAAAAGAAAGTTACAGCAATTTAAAATCTAACAAGCTAGACTACTCGTTTTACCTACAAGTGATGTTGTCATTAAAAAAATAAAGTTGTTAAAATTAGTAAATAAAATAGAGTAATTCAAACGGGCGAAGTCGCGGGCAGATCGCTAGTTAGTAAATAAAATATTATTTTCAAGCGGGCGAAGTCATACGCGGGTTGCTAGTAATACAAAACAATTACCTTGTATATGCTTAAATATCTTATACTACGCAACCAATTTTAATGCGGTTTTCACAAATATAGTGATTTAAAGCTTTACAGAATTCATATGAATTATGACGGAACTAGCGGTTATTGCTTGCTAGCTGTAGTAAGAAGATAAAACGCAGCGTTAAACACCGCCACTGATCACCGTAATGTCTTGAAATCTGAGCAGTAAATGGGGAACGGAGTGTCTCGACACTAAGTTACTTTACTCGATATTGCTACACTCGGCATATACGATGTGATAGTGGTATAAGTTTGACCTGTCTGTCTGTATGTAGGTAGCACTTTAGCTCCTAAGTGAATGAACACTCTTAAATGTGGTTTTTTTTTCGAAAGCTTTGTTCATCGCAGCATATATATATATATATATAT
>DWMZ01002921.1:0-13442 GCA_018249855.1 Eueides tales michaeli | reverse complement strand
GCGCTCCACTCTGCCGGCCAATAAAGGCAAGCCAGAGGCGGGGGATAGATTACAATTCCCCTCTGGAGGACTCAGGTCCGTGGGGTCGCCACTCCCCAACAGCTCGCCACAAGCTGCCCTGCGGGTCGCCACAAGCTGCCCTGCGGGTTTATTATTATTATTATTATTAATTCTTTAGAATGTGTATTAAAAATTGCCTTTTACCTATAATCTAGGGATTGGTATGCAAAAAATGGAAGCAGCATTACTTAAAAACTAATATAATTGTTTGCTTATTTTAACTTTACAAACAAGTCGATCACGCCTTTACAATGGTCGGGTCAGGAGCATGTAAGTAATAATTAAGAAGTTTGTGTAGACACTCAACCAGCTTTGAGTGATAGCTTAGAATATCGTTGCCTTTGACATATGAAATATATAATATATATTTTATTATATTTATCGTGTTTTCGATAAAGAAGTAAACATATCTTTGTGAACATTTACTACATTAATGTTTTGATTTTTAATAAATTGAAAATTAATTTTATTAATTATAAGCCAACAAAAGTACATTTGATAATGATTTTGATAAAGTTGTACTTCTTTTTAATTCATTCCATAAACCCACTGTAATTAGCACATGGCAGGAAAGGCAAAGTAGTGTTAGGACACTCCATTCCGTTCCCTATTTTCAGCCTAATTGGAAGCATCGCGTGTTGAGAGGCGGAACGTCCTCAACGTCTTTGCGCTTTGCCTTTTTACCAGAACAAAGAAACAACGTACGTACGTACGTACGTCATATTTAAATAAAT
Organism: Eueides tales michaeli; assembly: GCA_018249855.1. Lineage (NCBI taxonomy): Eukaryota > Metazoa > Arthropoda > Insecta > Lepidoptera > Nymphalidae > Eueides > Eueides tales. The sequence continues at coordinate 12,648 of DWMZ01002921.1, read as the reverse complement.
ATAACGTAAGACTAAATATAATTTTCATTGCTTATGCATAACTGCTAATATTCACAAAATTATTAGTGATAATATTGCCTGTTACTAATTAAAACGTTTCAACCACATTTTGCTGGTAGTACACAATTAGTATTTAATTAAATGTAAATAGACTTGCTAAGCTGAAATTTGTTGATTTCACTCTTACTCAGTGTAAATACTGTCGATGTAGATATTTGTCTTGCAACTGCCTGTTGTGAAATTGTTATGAATTATTTATTAGCATATTTTGTGCATACATATTTTTTAAACAGGTATTACAGATACCTATCAAGTTAAGAAAAAATGTAGGAGCCATATTTTACTGTGTACTTATTAAAATACAATTTATATGAAACTTTTTGTTGAATAGATATATTCACAAAATTAATAATATAGACATAAAAAGTATATAATATATTAGTTATGTTCTAGAAGTGTAAATACTAATTGCATTCTAAAAAACTTAAACGCTCTTAAAAATGAAAATCTTAAAAATTCTTGAATATATTTAGGTTTTTACAGGCAGGTGGTAGAAACGCGTGAACCATAAGTTATTTAGCAATAGCAGTTATTTCGGATCTTGCGAGGATCTCGGAATAAAAAGTATGTTATTCCAAAGCAACCTATACATTTTATTGTTTATCCCATAAACATCCGTTTAGCAGGTTTATTTTCTCTGACGAAGAGAAAGACAGACATAGAAATAACTTGTCTTTTTGAATTTTAGTTTAGAATAGCATTTAAACTAAACGCTAGAAAAAAACACGTTTATATATATATATATATATATATATATATACAATAGTACATTTGATAATGTAAATTGCTATATACATATATATATATACACACATATATATGACAGAGACGATGTTGCTCTCTGAAATGGTGCATTCCAGTCATCGTGCTATGAACTTCACACATATTAAGGGGACTCAACCTATCAGGTGACTAGGGAAGTTTATATGAAATCGTGAATTAATTTTTAATCAAAGGTGCCTTAACCTCAGTTCGAGTAAATCTCAATAGACTACTTAACAGAATCTAATCTCGTTGTTGTTAAAGTATTCGCGTAATTTGCTTTGTGAAGTGCTTAGAACATGTTATAATATTAAGATTAAATGTGGTCGGTATGTTTGTATAGCAATTTGTTATGCTATCGCTATTTAGTTTATTAACTACAAAGAAATAATTGCAAGATAGTCAACTCTTTCTAGATCTTTCTAGAAAACACTAGGCTGTACAGTTAATGGCCGAATATTTTTATAAATTGGTGGTTCCAAAAGTATTATTAGTAAGTAATAGTTGTATACAAAATATTAGTTGCATAAATATATGAGTAAACATCATGTTTTATGAACTCGCACCAAAACCTCTTTTATCTGTGTATTCTGTCGGATCTAATGAGAATTTGACGTAATTCCGTAGTAAAATGTATAAAATTTTCATATATGCGTGATAATTTTGGAAATATAATAAAACGATGTTTAGTTATTTTGTTATATGTTAATTGAAATATATTTTGATGTTAAGTGGACCCGCTTGGGATCCATTCGCACCTTCTTAGGGATAAGTCAAAAAAACTGTAAATGTCGGCAACTTTGATGATGTTAAAGATATTCTCCGAAACTGCATCGTTTTTTTCTATACACAACAAGCAGCCCGAACATAGTTTGATATAACCAAACCATGGAATCTTAATTTATGATAATATATTATTTTAAGTAGTTACACTTTGGTTGCAAAACTACAAGTAAATAAATGTAAGTATATATGTACGCATATATTTAAGCTAATAAGTTAGAGAGTATTTTTAAACAATTATAAGTATAATTAAAAAATGGATTAAAAAAGTTAATGTAATAAATAAGCTATAAAATAAATACTTGAAGCAATATGGGCACCGATGCAAAATTTTAAATTCGGTTTTGAATTCCCAAAACGTTCACGTATAAAACATTTGCTCCGGTGAACATTAAATTGATACTTATCTTAAATGTTTAGTTTTCTATTGAAATGAAGTCATTTTAGTTTTGTTTCATGAATAATCGATTGATGAAGTGCTGTGTGCCAACGTTTCTATATATTGCGATTAGGGTGAAAAAAAATCTAACCATATGCTATTAGTGGCATGTGCATGGAGACTCTGTGACTATACTAATTGATATTTCACTCTTGAGTTTTTCTAACAATGCGACGAAGATTGTGAATGCGAATCCGATGCGATGCGTACAATTATAAGTGTTGCCATATTAATATAAAAAAAATGCGTTTGTACGCGCTGATCTCAGAAATGAATTCCTCCTAATTAGATTTAAATAAAGTTTTCACTGTTATATTATGGCAAACTCCTACCTACTTGTCTAACTTAATTAGTGTTTGTTTTCTTAAAATTGATTAAGAATTAAAAAAGTTACCCAAGGGTTGCTGCAGACAGATGTGGTAAACATTTATTTATTTTCAGATCAACAGAAAACTAATGTCATAAGTTTTATTTTAATTAAGTTAACGAAAAAGATATTTACGCGTGGACGTTAAGCATATCTAAATGTTACCATAGTAATATATTTGAAAAAATGTTTGCATATAATATACGATATCGTACTTTGCTAAGAAGATCATCTTCACATAACATTCAATGTCTATTGAATTTCTATTAGATTGTAGAAATGTATAGCAATATGGGTGTAATAATGAACAAGAATATACTACAAAACTGTAAATTCTTTCAAAGACAAATGCCACTCTTTGTTAAGTTACCAGAGCAAATAAAATATTAATTATTATTTCATTTTATCGAGTTGGGATCCGCAATCTGTCGCGTTTACAGTCAATCCTTTGTGCCCTTGCGCCACACAAGGCCTCAACTAAGGGCTTTTCAACAATGTATTAATCACTAAGAGCAAAAAAAAAATCAATTCTCACGTTATTTCCGTATAATTAAAAATGATTGCTAAAGAAAACAATTTTATATATAAGAATATACATACAATACTATACAATGATTCTTTTACATTAGCGACCACTAGCTAGAGAGTAGCGACCCTTCCGCGGCTTCGCCTGCTTTAATAACACTATTTATTTACTAATCTCAATTACTTTCTACATTAAATATCAGAATTAGCTAAACTAATAAAAAACTGTAGCAGACTTGTCGATTTTTTTTATTTATAAACCGATCCAAGTAAAACAAACACAAAATGTTGAAGGAAGGTTGCCAAAGTATAATAGTGAAGGTTACAATTAAATGCTGTCAGCCATTTCTCAGGCGGACAGAACCGACCGACCTGATGTTAACATTAGGCTTTCTGTTCTGTGAAATTAATGAAATCTTAGAAAAATAATTTGTCAAATTAAGTTATAAATATCGTGTCATATTTTTTATATGCAAAAAATAAACAAAAAATATATTTAATTATTTATATACACATGTGAATTTAATTACAAACTTCCTTGGAGGCAATATAAAAATGTACCAAATTGATATTTTAATTGGGTATATTTTATTACCTTATAAATACTATTATGAATATTCTATCAAAAAGTACACTCATAAATTGAGAGACGTATAAACTGTAATCGATGCTCGTATAATTAGTGTTTTCGATCTTTTAATTTGTCTATAACAGGTTTTGTTCGCGTTGTTAGTTGATAATATTGATTGATACTTTGTAAGAAAACGTAAGCAGCTTTGTATAACAGAAATAGGCAGCATTAAACAATAGAAATATTTTTCCGTAGACCTGAGTACAAATTTAGCAAAAAGGGAAAAATTTCAATACAACTAAATAAAAAAATATAAATTTCGATTATATTGCAGATCTATCACAAATTTACAATTATAGTTCATTATATACGAAATAACTGCATATTTAAGTTTGTCAATTTTTATGTTGTAGTTCGTTAACCTACAATACTGATGTTGGTACAGAACCCACGGTCGGCGAATTAACTTGAATTTCAGTGTTTTTTATTTCAGTACATATTCATATTTAAAATTTGTACCTCTTAAAACTTAATATCTCTAATTCGTTAGAGAAAGCAGAGAACGGAGTGTTTTTGCCTACCTTGCCATGCGTGAAAATGCCTCAAGCTACCAATATAATAATAGAAATTATTATTTAAAACCAAATATAGAATATATAGTAGTATATTAGCTTGTATTTTTTGAAGACATTGGAAGCACTTTTCAATAGCTTATAGTAATATTTTTTTTATAAAGCTCTCACGTCAGTAGCATATATGAATTTAAATTTGGTTTATTGGTAAATTTGTATATAAAATAATATTTCAAACATATATACATATCTTTTTAGTAATGTAAAGTGTGTAAGAGAATAGTCTTTTTTAATAAGACATTGTGTCTTTACTCGTGTAAAGGCAATTTTGAGAGTGCTTTAAACTCAAAAGTTCTTGAATGAAGTAGTTACTTATTATTGTGATTAACTTTGTCTTTTACATTTTTATGGCAGAGTAATTTGTTAATAACTAAAGTTTATTAGGAAAATATTGATAATATATAGCTTTATCTGTGTAAAAACTCAATCTTTTGCTTGGGTACCAACTATGGCAATTTAAAATTTTTTAATGAAGAATAAAAAAAAATACTTATTTGTAAGAATTGACAGTTAGTGCCTAAATTTGGATGTGTCATTTGAATTTTGTGAACTTAATAATAATTACCTTTTTCATGTAGTATGTAGACATGACAATAATTTAGTATAAATATTATCTAGATAATCAAACCCACAACTATCGTGTATAATTAAACATTTATATTATTTTCAAGTTATCTTTGGTCAATAAACACTCAGCTTCACGCTTTATCCCGCACATCATGGCAGAAAAGTCAGAGCCCGCTTTAACTAATAATAGGTTTCGCCATTAAAAATATGATATCTTAAATTCGTCCTTAAAGTTGCGAGGTGTTGAGCGGATATCGACGTCTACATATAAACATCAATAAAATTGCAATGTCTATCTGTGATTTCAAAAGTATCGTATTCATTTCAAAGTAATTTTCAAATGTATATATTTATTTATTAACTAAATATTTTTTTTGTCACTCTGTCTGTTTGTTCGGGCTAATAGAAACGTGTGAAACAGCTAAACTAATTCTTGTGGGTAAGGCCAAGGCCAAGTGCGGGATAGAGCTTGGAGCAATAGACTACTTTATATCTCTGCATTTCCGCGGTATTAAAATTTAAAAACCTTGTCTACCGTTCATGCGCTCGTAAAATTTCAACGGGCGAAACCGCGCGGGGTCTGCTAGTATATAAAAATATTTCTCTATTTATCAATTGCTCTTATTTCTCGTCATCATGTGTACGTAATCTCGTATTGTCAACTTTTGTAGAAATTACAAGATTGGCAAAAGGAACATAGTATTGCTTTGTTTTATGCGTATTGGGTTATTGGCTCGTCATATATGCAATGAAATATTTATGCAATAAAATATACCATTATTTAAGTTGGGAAAGTAAAAAATATTTCATTTTATTATTTGAAATATATGTTTCATCTTCTGACTTAACAAATAGTACGATAATTTAATTTTCCTTATTTTTATGAAGTATGTGGTAAAAACTATACTTTAAAACTTGCATGTATCCGTACAAAGTTCCGACTTTCGATATGTTTATTCACAAGCATCTTGAGCAATTTAAACGTTTCCCATATCTTATAACCGCAGCCCCAACTATAAAGCATTGATAGCCAAACCATAGGAGTTGTATCGTGGGGTAAAGTTATAGTCCTGGGGTTGTTTTACGAGTTCGCTTTTCATTGGGGTGGGAGTGTGCATGCTTAAAAGAAATGTCTAAGATTGAGCAGCGTCAAAGAAAGGTATCTAGAAATATGAAGAAAGACATGCAAGTGTCAGTGCCTTCACATGCTAGATATTTCAATTATACTGTAATTCAATTCAATTCCATATATATATATATATATATATATATATATATATATATATATATATATATATATATATATATTCTATTTTAACAATTTAAGGCAATAAAATTGGAGCATTAATTTCAAGATCGTATAAAAAATACTTATATTATGTCACAGATGGGGTTATTATACTAGCATCTGTCTATCATATCCTAACATTATTCTAACATTATTAACGTATATTTCTCATGTCTTCAAGTCATAAATAGTCTCCACCACGACCGCTGTACCAAAGGTGTAATTTGTGGCGAGCCCTCCATTAAATAGAAATACAACAAAAAATGATTCCACAGGCCCCGTGTCTAATTTGGACTAGTGAAAAATGCACCTTTATTATCCTGACTAAATTATTGTAGGACTGTTTTAATTCCTGGTTTCATAGTATATTGTAATAATATTAATATTTTTTGTATAAGCTCACTTTTTTTACACAAACAAGGAAGTCTTGATATATTTGTGTATTTGTTTCCTTATTTTATTTAATAAAGTAATAAAACCAAAAATTACAAATTTCGTAATTAATCTTACAATTTTTAATACGATTACTATTTTTAATGCACCGTTTACGATTACTATTTTTAATACACATTTATATACATTTTATGTATAGAATTAACTTACATTTGTACTTGTTCAAAGTATAACTTATTTAGATAACTTTCGAATATACATTTAAATTGTGCATTTTCGGAAAAAATATAAATTTAAGTAGAAAAAAAAAACTGTATTTATTTATAATAGTTTATTAAAATAGTAGGGGCTCGCCAGACACCGCAACTTTACGATGGTAACTTTACTGCAACGGCCCTGCAACGTGGGGAAAAAATAAATTGGAAAACACCCTATGCCTGCTAGTGTTTTACGATGCGTGCGTATCATACTCTTACATGCACTATCCTTAATTATAGAGTATTCGATTACTTTCTTAAACCTAAGAGTAAATATCTCATATACTTGTTCGTTACTAAATTGTAGTATTATGAAGTCTTAATATTGGGGTTGTGATATTATAAAGCAGTTTTGGTTGTAGGTAGACCTGTTGAGCTATATATTAGTTTGCTTGAGTATATTTTACTTTGAATAAAATTTTAATTAATTTTGTTATATTTCCTTGTTTAACATAGTAAAATTAATATTGTTATACTTTCTTTTTTATTGATATTCCACTCGGATTTTATGAAATCATAATTTTCGCCTTATAATATTATATAGGAAAATATCCAAATAATATAACCAAATATAAAATACAGAAATCATCATATTAATAATCATTATGGAATAGTGATAATGATGTTCATTTAAACAAAGTGACAGGAGGAAAAGTAGGTAACTTGAATATAAATTACCTGCTGTACGCAGATGATGCAGTGCATAATCAGAATGGGAGTAACAGTCATCATTAGTTACCACTCTGAAAGAAAGGTGTGCAAATAATGGTTAGACCATTAATGCGAATAAGACGAAGGTTCTGATATTTGAAAGAAATGAGGAATGGGCGGAATGCAAGAATAGTGTAAATGTTAAAATATTAGAACAAGTGAATGAGGTAGTATATCTGGGAAGTATGTTTAGTAGCGAAGGAAGATACCAAATGGATATAGAGAGTCATATTGCGGCCGGTAACAGAGTTAACGATGCCTTAGCTGCATTGTTGAGACGGTGAAACGTCAGCATAGCTGCGTGCTTTGCCGTACACGTAGTATTAATACCGACGCTGTTATACGGCAGCGAACAAGGTCTTACAGAAGAAGTATGTAAGAAAGATGAATACTGTGGAGATGCGATCTCTTCGTAGGATATGCGTAGTCAGTTTAGCTCATCGCATGCCCAATGAAGAGATACACAAAATGGTAGGTACTAGAGTAGATGTCTCTGTGAGAATAAAGAAGAACATGCTCAAGTTGTGTGGGCACGTCGCGCGAATAAGTGCTGAAAAAATAGCAAAGAAGATTTATGAACAAAAAGGGAGTGGTAAGAGACGGAGGGGCACCTTGGTTGACCTTTGAAACGATATTGCAGGAAGGTCACCAAAAAAGCATGAGGATCCCCCGGAAGTCATGGTAAAGAGGTTGATGACAGTGTACGAGGTGAAAGAGGTATGAGACCACAGCTTTTGGCACTCCGTTCATACTGCCTTTCTTGCTAGGGATACAGCGTGAAACTAAGGTAGGAAAGAAGGATGTTCATTAAGAGTAAAATGTGTTTGATGGTTAATCATTTCAACCTTTGACATAAAATGTTTCTTTTAATTCAACATCAAGAAATGTAAAAAATAATTAGGTATTGTATATATAATAATTTCGGCACAATATAATGATGTATCTCATCAACATTGTAATTTATCCGTTTTAATAATCCTATAGCATTTACGGTGCTTTTAATTCGGCTGTAAAATGATGCCGCAATGTAGGGAAGCGGGTAGCCTTGAGTTACTACAACCAACAATCATAATTGTGTATTACAGATATTTAATATTTTGAAGGTATATCATTATGTGCAGTAAATTTGATATTAATAAGAATAAACTATGTTATGACGCCTGACGTGGCGTATAACTAGAAGCTAAGTAAGTAAAATAAAGTAATTAACACTAGGTTTCCCCAGAAGAAAACGAAAAAGTTTAAATAAATAAATAAATTAAAAGATGACAACTTCGTTTATTTGTTGTAATATAAAAAATAAATAAATAATTTAATAAAGAAAATTTAAACTATTTAATCGAGGACTACAATCGGATTAAAAAGTAATGGACGCAAAAAAAATTATGAAACCCGATCCTCGATACACACAGCGATCCATCAAATTATGACAGATGGGAAAGTTCTATACCTTTTGTACTGCTTTTGAGAATGTTTTTCGATGCGTTGAACTCTATAATTAAAAAAGATCTTTTGTAAATCTACGTATTACTTATAGAAAATTTTGTTAACGACTTTGCTGTTGTTTAGAACAACTTTAGGTTAAATTTGTGTGAAGGTTGAAGTCAGGCAAGACTAGCAGGTTTAATACAAAAATGAGGTAATAATTATAATGTAGTATTTTTTTCCAATTTCACAGTTTCTCTATGGGTTTGTATATTTTTTTGGTTCTCATATTTAGGAAAGTAATTATTTTGAGTTCTGCCTGAAACAAATAAATATTTGTAAAATTAAGAACAACTGAAGCTTGACACGCTCCGTTCTCCACTTTGTGTATGCTAGAAGTCAATGCCGCGCTTTACCTCGTTAAATGAGCGAGGAATTGAAAATATTAAATATTTCATTTCTACAATTAAGAATCGAACAAACAATTTGTCGCGATTCCAGTCGCACCCTTGCACTCAGTATCATGACAGGGCCAGACAGGACTTTCTTTTTATTTTTTTTAATATTTTTGGTAATAGATATTTAATTGAACATAGATTTAAGAACTCGCTAAATATTTTTTATTTTTGTAAATACTACAATTCTCCTTACTTTGTGTAATTTATACTTTAAAACTAAAAACATTTATTTTATTTCTTTTTAAATATACAGAGTTGTGCTTATCTATACTTTTTGTCTTATGTGTTTATTTGCTTGTCTGTGCTTTTGTACGCGCTTATTACATTATATACCTATTGGCAACTTATCCTCAACATTTAATGTTTGTGTTTTTTTTAAACCAGTTAATAAATAAAAAATACGGCATTTTTTAAATATTTAGTTTGGCAAAAATGGTATATATTTTTTATTTATTTAGCTGAAATTTTAGTTTTCAATATATAAAGATATTGTCCTAAAAGTAATAATGTTATAAGAACAAGCATGTAATTATATTTATAATATAAAGTAAGGATTGGTAAATAAAATTGTACAATTTAAGGCGGCAAAGCCGCAGGTGGTTCGTTAGTACTTAATAAAAATACAATATCGTCGTTTCTTTAATCGTTTTTTTTATTTTCAATAATAACTATACAAATAAATTATATAATAGCTGTTATTCAATTCCATGCGCGCGTCAAATTCTACTCAGCTTAAATCTTTTATTCATATTTTGAATATTTTATGATATTTGTAAATGAATTAGGCACATTCCATTAGGGATGAATTAAATAAAAAACAATAGTTCAAAGTCAAATTTTACCTTGAAGCAAACAACGGATATCTAAAAAAAATATTCAACTAAACGAACAATGTTTGAATTTTAAAGCAATACACACCTTATTTTCCCAGAAATAAAAGTCATCAATCCAATTAAGCCGCCATTTAATGTAATTGGCACTTTTGTATTCAAGTTATTGAAAGAACATTCTAGTAATTTTCACTATGCCGCAATAAATATCAATTTGAACCAAACGAAATGATAGGTTTCATTTCCTCAAGCTCATAAGGGCTTTTACACAGTAGGGTTCTATTTGTTGAAAGCAAAAACATATATTATTTGTATAATATATCAAATATAATAATTTGTATAATATATAAAATACTACTTTTAATATTTTTTTACATTTTTATTTAATTAGTTAGATTTAAGTGCTTAAGACACTGCGTGTTCAATGTGTACAAAACCATGAGTTTATTTACTTTACTAAAATATTAATTGAAATAGTTCAATTAAAATATTTTAAAAAAATTCTTAGACCTTTTATTATAGTTCTATCGGCTGCAAGTTTTACTCATAGCCGATTCTAAATTTTTACAAGCTCAACAACAGTAATATTTATAAGTAATAAAAAAATCAAAAATGTAGGATCTATGTATCCGTAACAATATTCGTGACACATGAAGCTTCATGCTGTATACCGTTCGTACCAGGTTCCCGTGTACCGCGATGTATAGTGAAGCTGCTAAGATCTTTATTATAAGAACATATACCTTTTGTTACAACATTTATATACGATGTGGTGATCGTTTTAATTATACGACGTCTAATATTAATGCTTAGGTGTTATTTTGATGAATAGTCTTTTCTACTATAATTAAGAAGTGTAAAATTTCACAATATTGTATTTATTGCCATGTTGTTTTAAAGAATTTGGTTACATATGTAACTTGACGATTCAAAAGTGCTTGTAATGGCCTAATTGAATAAAGAATATTTTGATTTTGATTTTTATGCACGAGGTCTTTCGTAGCACAGGGGAGTGTCACTATAAACGCGATAGGTTGTGGGTTCCATTTCCACTCGAAGAAATGAAGTATTTGACGTTTTCGATTTAAATATTTAACGTTCCGATGGCGCTTGTTAAGTGGCGAAACTCAACGCGACATTGAGTTCGGCCAATCATCACGCAATGATCAAATTCGGCGGAAAGGGGGGAATGGAATTGAGTGTTTTAACACTAGGTTTCAGTTCCCTCTGCCTACCCTGCCATGTGCAGTCTATAATAATACAATGTTTTATTATTTATCTCCTACACTTCCCAAAGAATCTTTTTATGCACAGGAATTTCGACTGTGAGTTGAGTCAGTTCCTATTCGGAGAGAGTGATTGATTTTTATTTCCATGAACAGCCAAAGATGAGATAAAGCCCTGCGCAGCAATTGGGCGGTGCCTGTCGAAAGGAATATCTATCAAAAATGCTTCTGTTTAGCCTGAGACAGTCTTATGTGCGTCATACAGTGTGCACTAATAAACATATTATTATTAATAAAACAGGCAGATTTAATATACATACATACGTACCTATTTATGTATACAAATACAGTCTCTGAGATGATGCCTATAAATGAATTTACGCTAACGTACTTCAGAACCAAAATAATGATTTAAAAAATCCTCTCCTGTTGAAATAAATAACTGAGTTCAGTTCAGTTCTTAAATAACTGTATGCAAAACTGTCACCAATAATTTATGTACTGAAATCTTTTATCTGTGATGTAATAATTTCTGTCATTTATTATAATTATTGATAATAATTAAACATATATTTTTTTATTGAAAAGAAAATTAAAGATTAAATAATTAAATGTAAAAAGGTAAACGAAGTCAAGAACTTTTAAGTTCTTACTAATTTTCACTATGAAATATTAAATATTTCATTTCCTCGAGTGGGGATCAAGCTCACAGTCACAGCCTGTCGCGTTTGCAGTCACTAGCTTGTGCCTCTGAGCTACGATAGGCCTCATCCACCAAAGTTCCAAGTCTGCTTATAACAAATACTAATAATAATATAACGGCACAGATTAACGTAGTATCAGCAGTATTTTACTATTATAGCAAATAAATATCAATAAGACTTTTCGAAGCTAGAGAATTGTTCTTCTAGCTTCGAGAAGAGATATTTATTTTTCTAATATACACCAATTCTGTCAAGGTTAAATTGAAGGTACGAAATAAAAAAGAATTAGAAATTGGGATAGTAAGTAATTCTACAGGAATATTACTAAATATAATAGTTATTTTGTTGGCACTACAATGATTAAATAATAAAGGGGCGAAGCAGCGCGACTGAGGCCTGGCGGGTGCCCCTAGTATGTAATAAAACAAAGCATGTTTAGATTCCATCCATTATATGCATATATATATATATATATATATATATATATATATATATATATATATATATATATATATATATATATATATATATATATATATATATATATAAAAATAAAAAGAGATATATATATATATATTTATATAAAATGTATATATATATATATATATATATATATATATATATATATATATATATATATATATATATAT
>DWMZ01002920.1:0-13444 GCA_018249855.1 Eueides tales michaeli | reverse complement strand
ATATATATATATATATATATATATATATATATATATATATATATACATATATATATATATATATATATATATATATATATATATATATATATATATATATATATATATATATATTTTTATTAAGTTTGAGACTCCATATTATTTTTAGATAACTCTCTCTCTATCACAAAACAATCAAAATATTATACATAGTGTGTAATTTGATAAATTTCATAATCTGCTTATAATTTTTTGTAGACATTTTGTAGGGAGTTAAGCGGAAGCGGACATTACATCCAAAATATGCCCCTAAATAATATGAGTGACTATATAATATGAGTGACTAGACCTAAAATATATATGAGTGTATTTAGCTCAAAACTGTAGACCGGTTCCTAGCTTCATTATAACTAATCATATGATCTTTAATTTAATTGAAGAATTCATTAAATTTCACATAAAAATCTGAAAGCTACAGAAGAAGATTAGAGAATAATAAAAAAGATATTCTACTGTAATGTAGATAATATAAAGAGAAACAATCAAAATTACTGCAAAATTACCTTCCACAAACAAAATGAGCTACATTTGAAATTAGCGTTTACAATCAAAGCTACATCTCATACAAATGTAGTGTCTCCTAGTACTATCGCTCTAAATTTTCACTGCAGTATGTAAGTACGCAGCTTTAGGTAGAAACGTGAGATGCGTTTCAATTTTCGCCGGATATCAGGTAGAGGTGAGCGTGTTAGAAGAAAGATACAGAGACGTGAACATTAACTGTTACATGTAAGGAATCTCGGGGAATATTAACCTAACATTTTCACAGAGCGGTATTGATCGAAAAAGACTTATGATTTTGTCTAAATGGTTAATAAATCGGTTATAATGCCAATATTTATATATTATAGTTTTAAGTTATATGTGACTTTTGATTTTCTTATTATGGAAGGATTTTTTTATTGTTCATAAAAAACACTACATAAGATTTCTCATTTACTTGATTACTACAAATTATAAATGTAACAAATTTGACCGTATTAATTGATGCTTGTCGCCACGGAATAATGTAAAGTTTTCCAAGCAGCAGGTTTGTCAAAAATATGCTAGCATTTTAATTTTTATATCTTGAATCTTCTTAATATCGATAATTAATAATTATTTACTATTATATACTGACTATGATCATTTATGAAAGCTATATTTATATTAAAAAAAATGTAGTTTTCATAAATGACAAAATGTAGAATAAAATTACATTAGTAATATTGTATGACACATTAAAAACTGCGTGTGATTGTAAACGTGACGGGCTGTGCGTTTGATCCGCACTCAATGAAATTAATGAAATATTTAATATTTAATTGTTAAACTTTGGCTGAACATGGGAAATGGAATTGTCTTAATAAGAATGGAGTGTCTTAAACAAAGCCTCCGTCTATCCCGCTAGATGCAGAATATAGGGTGAATCTAAAATAATCTATCAAAGTGAATATTTTTAAAGCACGACATATTTTGTTTACCGAATTTAAAGTCATCATGTATACTGGGTAATATATACAACATCTTTATTATTGATATTTTGACATTTATATTATATTAGCTAATTTGTTTAAAATATTACAATACAGCTATAAAACTTTGTATCATAGGCTCATCCTCATTGACAATTAAGGCTCTTGATTACTCAAGACGGCATGGCCTAACTGGCCGAACGTCAGTCAAGCTATATAATAAGCCAAGATTAGTGCTTAAGTATCCCGTATTAGAGCGAAGGACGAGAATTAATTTGGGAATAACTGCTGCATAAGCTGTTGGGGCATATTATCTCCTCATCCACAGTTAGATTATATACGTTCCGATTATTATGTATCCCTATCATCACGCAGGGCACAAGTATTTCCGTAACGAGACAAAGCGGCATTGAGTCACGCTAACCCAAATGAATTCGGCACACAATGGGAAATGTGGGGTCTTTATGAAAACGGAGTATCTTAACGCAAGCTTTCAATGTTTCCTCTGCTAACCTGGTAGGGTTAGCAGAGGAAACATTGAAAGCTTGCGTTAGACATAAGAGTATAGAAGACGATAGACATAAGAGTACAGCAGCAGAAGAAAAAAAATGATTTCATCTCGTACCCAGCTTTACGAGAGTTACAGTTACAACTCAACAATAATTCATTGGCGTGACAGCTTCTCTGTCCACATTCGTGGCGAGGCTAAATTAAATGAAACATGTCTTTAATATTTGGATACTCTAAATTTCAATGGCCAAAATCGTTTATTTATCAATAAGATTGATTCATAGCCGGGCAAAAAATTTATTCCGCTGTTCATTTAAAGCCGGAGGGTCGCCGGAGGATGATCGCAGGACACGATTGATGATCGCAGTACGTGCTGTGACTGTGAAACTGACACGGATACTCTAATTTGTTAAAATTGAAACCTCAAGTTAATGTCGAAAAATATAAGTAGACTTTTTTTACGTTGACCTAAAAAAAGTCTATTTGCCCAAACTTTATTAAAACTTAATACGTACCATATGTATAAAATACTCTTTAAAACTTAACTTTTAGACTAAATTCACAAATTTTACCAATTCATGGAAGTAGGTAGTAATTTTTTTTTTCTAATTAAATATTTACTAGCCTACTTTACTAATCAATACATTAAAGAATATTTAAAGCACATATTTTAAAAAAAATTACGTTTATTGTTACTATAACTAATTGAAATTATATATTTTTATTGTAATATCAGCACGTATTTGAATGCTTACTTTTAAATCACAGCACATCGTGGGACTTATAGCCGAAAATGATTACAAGGCGAGTGTAAGGTATCGGCGGCGAGCTCGAAACCAGTTGGAGAGCCACGTAGTACTCCAGGTGCCTCCCCTCATATGGAGGGCACTAACGGAAGCGGGGAGGATCCATATAGACCTTCAAAGGGTTCTTGTTAAGGATCAGACTCCCCTCATCCAGTGCTCTAGATGACCAGGGTACGGTCATGGCTTAAAGCTATGCACCGATACCTTAGACAAGTGTAGCCATTGCACAAGACCACACATGAGGGCAAGTTGTCCAGCAAGGGTGTCGAGAGCCGAACCGACATGCAAAAACTGTACAGTGGCCAAGTTAGAGAAAACAAGCCATAACAGGTTTGATGAGAGCTGCCCTATTAAAAAGAGATAGGATAGTTTGGCTAGATCTACAATAGCATATTGCTAAAGTCAACCCGGGTGACCAGGTCGACAATGGATGCTCCTCTCCCCCCAAAGGACAAAATATATAGGGTCCTACAGGCCAACCTCCAACGGAGTAGGCTAGCTCTGCAGGAGTTTATGCTGGAGGCAGTCAAAAGGAAGCTTTCCGTGGTCATTGTACAAGAACCATATGTCGGTGCTGAGGGCTACGTAAAACCAAAAGTTGGATACAGAATTGTCCAAAAATTAACATCTAGAACAAAACCAGTTAAAAGCGCGATGGTGGTATTCGACAACAATATTAAAGTTATTGAAAGTCCAGTACTCACCACCGAGAACATAGTGGTGGCAACCTTCAGGACCGACCGAGATCGTAGTGATCTCGGTGTACTTTGAAGGCTCCCCGGAAATAGAACCATACATCAAACACCTAAAGAAAATCCAAAACGAGATCAGATGTCCAAAAATTATCATGGGGGGAGATGTCAACGCCTGGAGTACATGGTGGAGAAGCGAGCGCGAAGACCACCGAGGGGAGCCTCTAGCGGGGATTCTGGGAGAAATAGGTTGGGAAATTTTGAACGTGGGCAACAAGTCAACTTTTTACGTTGTCAACGAAAGAGGAGGGAGGAAATGCGTGGTGGACATTACAGCATGCTCAATGGGACTGTTGGGATCGGTTTGGGCTTGGAGGAAGGAGTAACCAGTTTCGACCACAATGCGATTATGTTTAATGTAGTTCTGAAAGATTCTAAAACTACTAGAATAACCAATACAACCAGGATTTATAATACTAAAAAGGCAAATTGGCAGACATTTGTAAAAAAAAATAATCAGAGTTTAGAAGAAAATAATTTAAATAGACGAAATTAAAATAGTAACTCATAGAGAATCATTAGAAATAAAAATTAAAACTTACAGTAAAATAATTATACAGGCGTGCGTAGAGTCAATTCCCAAGAAAACCAGATCAGAACTACAATGAACATACCATGGTGGAGTGAAGAACTGGAGAAACTAAAGAAAGACGTGAAAAAAAAGAAAAGAAGGGTATCCAACGCAGCCCCGTCAAGGAGAGCCTATGTAGTCCACGAATATCTATCAGCAAAGGAGAGATACGAAACAGAGGCCGCGGCTTCTCAAACCAGTAGTTGGAAAAGGTACTGCCAGGCTCAAAACCGGGAGACCCTGTGGGACGGAATCTACAGAGTGATTAGGCACTCCCAAGAGAGGCACGAAGATCTACCCCTGGTAAGTTACAATACAGTCCTTAACCCACAGGAGTCGGTTGAGCTCCTGGCAGAAATCTTCTTCCCAGACGACAAGATAGCCGATGACTCAGAACAGCATAAGACGACACGGCAAACAGCAGAGTCCAAAAACAACCACTTCACAATAAATGTCACTAACGACCCCCCTTTTACGTGTGTAGAGCTAAATTACGCACTCGCAAAATCAAACCCCAAGAAGGCACCAGGAAGCGACGGGTTCACCGCTGACATTGTCGGACGGGCAGTGGGTGCGAATCTGGAACTGTTCCTTTCCCTTCTGAACAAATGCTTAGAATTATCATGATTTCCAGAACCTTGGAAGGAGGCCGTGGTCGTCGTTCTCCGGAAACCGGGGAAAGACGACTACACTCTACCGAAATCGTTTAGGTCAATAGGACTGCTGTCGGTTCTCGGCAAGGTTCCCTGGATATAGAGGGGGCTTTCGATAATTGGCGTTAAGTAGTGGCTTCAGCCATTGTGTTTCGCATTGGGTAATGCCGGGCCTCGGTGCCCATCCTTCTTAAAGACCGGCAACTCACCTGTAGCTCCTCTAGTGCTACATGAGGCCCTAGGTGGCGGTGATCACTTACCATTAGGTGACCCGTACGTTCGTTTGCCGTGTCTTATACATAAAAAACGCTTTCGGGTTCGACAACCACACGAGAAAATGAAATTGTTAATTTCATACCTTCGCACTGGTAACGAGTCAAAGCGCGCCACAGTATGCCTCAAATCAGCGAAAAATGGGCAATGGAGTCTAAATGAGAATAGAGTGTCTTTGCCTCGAAGGCCAAAGCGTGAAGCTATAAAAAGCTTCTAATTGCTTGTCTCCTTGCCTAATGACAGCGTGGAGAGAACAATTTTATAAATTTAAACAAATAAAAAAGGGCCAGTCAAGTCCAAGTGGGACTCATGCACCATCCGTCGAGGCCTTATCAGCGACCGTCAAAGTATCTATTTTGGATTTCGAAATATCCATTTGGATTCGAAGCTTGGCTATTCTGTGCTCTAGATATCTAAGTTTTCAATATAAAACTACATACTTTAACGCGTTTAAAAGAAAAATAAACGGCGGCTTACAGGCATACGTACTATAAAGTGATTGTATGAGGATACTCTTTACCGTTTTAAAGTACAGATTGTCCAAAAAGGTTTGGAGCACATTTTTTTATCATTTTTTATATTGCATGTATTAGAGTAGGCAGAGGGAACCTTGTGTTAGGACACTCCTTCCTGATTACGACATTTCTGTGTCCTTCTTTCAGCCGATTTTTAGGGCATTGCGTGTTGATTGGTCGAACTCAACGCTGCGCTTTGCCTCGTTATCAGAGCGAAGTAATAAAAATATTACATATTTTATTTTCTCGAGAGGGGGTCAAAGTCAAAGCTTGTTGCGTTTACAGTAAACATGTGCAAAACTTGTCCCTAAGCCCCACGCCGTTCCAGAGCAGAGGAATGTTGTGCGGGATACAGCGTGGAGCGTGAAGATATGTAAGAAACAATGAACATCACTGTCAAGAATGTACATATATACATGATTGAATAAGTAATCATTCACGCAATATCTTGCTCATAGCAGAATAGGAAGAGGAAACTTGAGAGCCTAGTCTTATTTCACTCCGTTCCGATCTCCACTTTAAGCCGAATTAGAGGCATTGCGAGTTAAGTGGCGAACTCAACGAGACACTTTATCTTGTTAGCAGAGGGAAAAATTGAAAATAATGGATATTTCATTTCCTCGAGTGGGGAACTCTAACCCATACCCTGTCACGTTTACAAATTCAAATTTCAAATTTAAATATTCTATTCAAAATAAGAAGTATAAGCTTCGTTTTTTGAACGTCAAACAGTTTACCACCAGTTCATTAAAGTTACTGCCTCAGACTTGAGAAGAACCGGCGAAAGAAACTCAGCGGGACATGTCTTTTTTTTAATGAAAATTTTACATCATATAATTATGTGACAATGATACATTTGAAATAACCTGGAGCGAGCATTTTATTCCCAAGGCGTGTTATCATTTAAAATCGTTAATATGGAAAAGAACCTTTAACACACAAACGTCTTTTTACAACTTTTTTAAAATGTGAAATAGAAAATTCTAGGATCCTATTGTAACAGCATACACACTGTTTCATAAAAGAATTACGGATTCGATGCAATCGAGTTACATTTGCAATAAGATTAAGTCTATTTCTAGTATTAATATTATGTATATCACTGATTTTATTAAATTTATTAATATTTTTTTTGACATACCTATTTTCAAAAATGTATTGAGATGCAACGGTCAATATGTTAATCTTTTTAAACGTTTCCCTTAAAGAATCTTTAGGGCTTAAGTTATAGATTGCGCGAATAGTTCGCTACTGTAAGACAAGAATTGGTTTAATACCGGCTGCATTACCCCAAAGTAAGATATGTAAGACATAAAACTATGGAAGTAGCTAAAGTAAACAAGGCGAGCCGTTTTCTTATCAGTCAGTAATCTAATTTTTTTTACAGCGAAAGCTGCAGAGCTCTGTCTATTCGCCAATCTATCAATATGAGGTTCCCATTGTAATTTGAAGTCAATGGTGATACCGAGAAATACTGTGGAATCATCAGACTCTACGGCTTCACCATTCAAAAGTGCATTGGCTATGACAATTTTCGTTTGAGGTGTTCTGAAAATCACACATTTTGTTTTTTTTACTATTCAACAGTAAGTTATTAGCGCTAAACCAATGTACTATTTTAGAGAGAGCATTGTTTACTTCGTGATATACTTTTTGCCTCCTTTCAATTATAAAAATCAACGAAGTATCATCAACAAACAATACTATCTCATGGCCCTTTTCAACTAAATAAGGTAAATCATTTATATATATTAAAAAGAGAGAAAGGACCAAGAATAGACCCCTGTGGGATCCCCATACTAATTAGTGACCCAGGAGATTTCCTGCCATTCACATCAACCTTCTGAACCCTATTAGTTAAATAAGAGGTCCGAAGATTGAGTGCATGTTCTCTTATATCATAATGATGTAGCTTCATGACCAGTCTTGGGTGGACAAGTCACAGAACATGCCAATAGCATCCTGCGATCCTTCCCACGCCTCATAAATACTCTTTTAGAGACCTATGCCAGCGTCGGTAGTAGAGGGACCCTTAGTAAAACCATAATATTAATCATGCATTAGTTTGTTTGAATTAAAGTGCATTAATATTTGATATAAGATATTTTTTTCAAAGATTTTACTAAATGAGGATAGCACAGACACTGGTCGAAAATTGTTAGGATCTGATGTACTACCCGATCTATATATAGGTATGATTTCACTAAATTTCATTAGGTCAGGAAACACACCATACTCTATTTAATTAATAAATATATCAGCAATATGAGGAGCAGCAGCGTCTATTATATGACTAATCAACTTGACAGAGATACCCCACAGATCTGATGTTTTCTTAATATCGAGGGTCTTAAATGTCTTAACAATGTCTCTAGAGTTGACTAGATTAAATCGGAAATTTACATTACATTTGTGAACGCTCTCCTTAATATATTAGCAAAGAATTTGTCAAAATTAATTAATATTAGCAAAGAATTTGTCAAATTCACAAGCAAATTCTTGATCAGAGCTGGTAACACCATTGTCAATTTTTAATTTAAATTCAAGATTATAATTCTGACCTTTTCCAGTTTCACAATTAATTATGTTCCATGTCATTTTTATTTTATCAGAAGAGTTTTTAATTTTGTTTCTAATGTGTAAAGAGTTTGCCATGGAACACACGTTTTCAAATAATTTAGAATAGTTCTTGACATAATTAATAAATGATTGACTGTAGTTATACGTTTTCTCATTATAAAGTTCATATAACCTCTGTCTACTCTGATAAATTCTCACAGTCGCCCAATCATTAAATGACAAAAAACTCCCGAAATTTACTGTTTTGGAAGTAAACTCAGCATTAAATTCATTTTTAATAACATTGAAAAATTTCCCATATGGTTGGTTGGGATCTTTATTATATCGTAAATGTTGAAGTTTTGCTATTGTTTTACTTCAAAATTTTTCTATACGGCCAATTGTCATCGGAATACATTAAATTTGATGTAGTTTATTAATTTTCTTTTTGTCAAAGTAAAAAGAAGCCAACTGACGGCTATGGTCTGAACTTACCATATTAATTGCAGATTTTTCTCTCGGTACAGAGTCAGTAAAAATATTATCAATACAAGTAGCGGTACAGATAGTGATTCTTGTAGGTTCTAGAAATAGATTCTCAATGTTATATGAATTCATTAAAGACCTGAATCTAGTACAAGTGGTGGAATTATCTAGTAAATTAATATTGAAATCTCCACTATATTTTTTTTTAGATCCAGATAGTTTTAGAAGGGCTTTGTTCTAAAATATTTTCAAAGTGTCCATATAACCCAGTGGCAGGTTTGTACACACTTACAATAATGAAATGCTTAAGCTCAGCACAGGCCATTTCAATAGTTGGCTCAACGGAGAGGTTCACAATATCTTTACATTCTTTAAATTTGTAAGAATTTCTCTATATTATTAAAGAGCCACCATGAATTGCTTTTTCTCTGCTCAACATACTAGCTACTTGGTGATTATTGAAATTAAATATTGCCCCATAATTTTGAAACCAGTGCTCCGTTATACAAAGTACATGAATGTTATTACAATTTGAGAATAATTCAATTTCTAATTCTTTATTAATTATTCCTTGTATGTTTTGATGTACCAAGTTTGTATTATTGTTATGACATAATGTATTTATTTTTACATTGCTTTTGGATTGTCTTTTATTATTAATTAACATATTACCAGAGGTGGCCTCTTTTGTCTTAATATTTAATTTAAATTAATTGGAACGGATTCCAAAAATGTCAAATTACTTTGTTCAATAGAAACTGAAGTCTTTATAGCCACAGTATTGGCTAAGTTGGAATGTAAATAATATAATATCATACTTCCTATCTGTCTTATATAAAAATAAGATAGGTGTAGCCCATCACATGACAAATTATTATTTTTGATTATATTATTTACTAGCTGTTACCCGCGACTTCGTCCGTGTTCACTATTTTGGTCATAGTGACTTACACATAAAAGATAGATATATATAATGTCGCGGACTTTTATTTAGAACTATTTAAGATAAATTATCTTACAGTAATTATCTTTGTGTAACTCCAACGATAAAAATTTTTTTTTTTAAAATCCTATCTTCGAATAATCTGAGGAACATACGTATTAAGAAGCTCCTCCTTTTTTGAAGTCGGTTAATAAAATGAGATGATAGTCAGATACAGATCTCCCAATTGCGTTACTATACGAAAAAACCGCATCTGTGCCTTTCAAATTTGAGGTTTATCCTCGATCTCTCCCATCTTCAGATCCTGATCTCCTTACCATGGGACCAATTGTGAAATATATCCTCTTGAACAAAAAAAGAATTTTGGTTTTTTAGTCCACCCATCTTCGAGTAATCGGGGAACAAACATAAAAGAACCTCCTTTTTTATATCGGTTAAAAATCCCTATAAATTTTAATTTATTATGTTATTCTGATATCGAAGCTATATTACTGCAAAGTTTCAAGAAAATTCGTTCAGTTGTTTTTACGTGAAAGAGTAACAAACATACACACATCCGTACAAACTTTCGCATTTATAATATTAATAAGAATAAGATAAGATAAGATGTCAGTTAAATTGAATTAATTGTCATTTTCACTAAATGTTACATAATTGCTATTTATTAATATATGTAACGTATTATTTAAATTATATCTAATATCATTTTCTTGTGGCAACCTTTTTAAATAAGGATATGTAAACATAATATTTTTTTTCACATTTAAATTCATTAGCTGTCAGTAATGCTCTTGTAATATTCTTTTATTGACATTTCCTCTTACCCCGATCAATACAATTAAAATTGTGTTAGGACAATGAGTATTAGTGTTAATTTAATTTATAATATGTGAGTAGGAAGCTCCAGGCATACAATAATTTAATACTGAGTACCTTTACAAATATTATTTAAACTCACACCCATATTTCCCCTAAGCCATCACTATATATTTTCATATTTTTGTTTGATGTGGGTGGTGGATGGGTCTTTATCTATGTGTGCCTACTAAGCTTTTCTACTTTAAAATACATACGAGAAACTGAAGAATAAGTTGGTGCCAGAGCGTTAAAATTTTTAAAACAGTTTCGAATTAAATTCGAAAATTACTGAAATGTTCTTTTACTACGTTTTAATACATTTCGCACGGTGGAGAGTTAGAATCATATGGCAAAGTAATTTTATCGACAACTTTTCCTACTTCATCGTATTTTCCATATGTATTTACAAAACTGATGTTCAAAGCTACTTCTAGGAAAAAGGAATTCGTTTGGTTCGATATTTTTGTGTGAGGTCATAAAACTAAAATCTTCATTCAGTTTGTTCGTCCAACTGGTTTCTTTTCCTTAGAGTTTACAACCTATCATGATGACATTTTGAAGATATATGTGTGCCTTGAGAATCGAAAATGGCTGTAAGTAAAAAATATTTACGACCACCTGTCAAATAGATTTTTCTGGGGAAAAATATTATTTACCAGGAATTTTATGAGATCAATAAATCTTAACGACTTTGATTTGTAATGTGCTTACATCACATGTGGCAAATAAGATTTCATTTCTTGACAAGAATTATATTATTATTATTATATAGCTAACGATCCCCGCGAAGCTTCCAGAGTTAAATTAAACGATTTATTTAATATTATTGAAGTGAGTGTGGCGTAGGAGCATTGAGGTGTTGTTAAACTAAATTAAACGAGATTGTGGGTTCCATTCCACTCAAAGATAGAAAGCTAAACATTTAATGTTTTCATTTAGTCGCTCTGTTCGTTTGTTTCACAATTATCGTTTTAACAGAAAACTTTTCGCGCGTAAATTCCGATCCGCGAAAATTATTATTAGTAATAAGTAGTTCATATGCTGCTCCACAACCTCCCCATCTCTTAGTGCTTTAAAAAATGGTTCAACCGTTTCGGATATAATCTCGGACAAGGAGGAAGACAGATACAAGATTTCTTCCTCATTTCTATTAAAAGTATTTTTACTACTTTTAAAGTGTTATTTATTCCACACTTAGAAAAGAAAAATACAAAATTTAAAAACGTATAAACAACTGAACGAAGCAAGAATTGAAACCGCGCCTCTAGTAATCGTCCAAGCGATCTGTCCAACTAAGACATTCCATCATCCTGCTTCGTTCACCATTAAACGATAGCTAAAACCGCGTACAAATCTGTTCCTCAGTTCAGGAACTACGATACCACACATAGAGATGGACACGCAGACAGATCAAACTTACATTTCTGTTTTGCTTCGAGGGTTATAAACAATTTTTATTGGACTACTGAGTTTGTACCTGATTGAATGTTATTTCCCTATTTATATCTTATTAATACTGCTTATGTTTTATTACGTTCACCCACAGTGGTGGTTAATTTGCTTTTGTTTCTTGACCGTACCTCCAGTGTCCAAAAAATATTTGATTTTATGTACTCTTAGTGGATTCAACATCTATTGAACGACCCTAAAGTACTTATTTGTTTATTTGTTTATTTGTTTATTCGTTCATTCGTTCATTCGTTCATTCGTTCATTCGTTCATTCCTTCTTTCATTCGTTCATTCATTCATTCATTTTTATACATATTTATTTATTTTTAATTAGCAAAACCTTACCTAGCCGAGCCTAGAAGTTGACATGTTTTAAACGTTGGGTACATATATTTCCCAATATTTAGTTTTCAGCATGTCACCAATCATTCATGGAAAGTGGTCAGCAGATTATATAACGCAATGACAAACTGTTTATTAAGAAATTTATTATTATTGTCGTATAAATTACCAAAATTATTTCAATAAAATGACTGTTTCCGGGTTCAATCATATATTTTCGAAATTTCCACCTATGAAATCACCTCATTACATTATAATGGAGACGAATTTGTCTGCATTATGATGTTACTTTATTACCATCAGCTTTCGTGATTGCGAGTAGCGAATGTGAATAGACTAGAAGACTTCTTCACGCTACATCTTGGGCAACAGGAAGAAGTTTCAAAACATAATATAGCATACCGCTCCCATTAAGTTATTTCCTTTCGACTCTTTCCGTCGAATTCTAGAGGCATAGCAAATTAGGTGGTGGAGCTGAACACCGCGCTGCTCCGCTATGTGCGGTATAAATATTGCACTTTCCGCACGCATTTGCCCCTGTGCCACAACTGGCCTCAGACCTTGCCTTCTCTGGCCTTATTATCAATAGTTAGACTAAAGTAAAACCTCAAGTATATCATGAAACATAGTAGTAAATAAAACCGCATCGCGTGCGTTGCGTGATAATACCTATCTCCAGATGATCTAGTAAAATAGGAGATCTGAGATCTCCTATTTTTAATATCACGTGTTTATATAATATAACGATCTCTCCGACCATAAACGATAATAAAACTAAATTACACACTCTAACGACAAAAGTAGTGTGTTATCACACATCTACACCTATCGTGGCGCAGAGGCACTTGCGTGTTATTGTAAACCCAATTTGTCGGGTTTACAATAACAGGTTCATCCCTGCTTGAAGAAATGATTTTTTTTTTTAATTTTATTTAATATTATCATATTTCGCTCTTGTAATAAGGCAAATCGCGGCTTTCCGGCACTTGAGATACAATACCTAATAACTGTAAGGGAAAGTGGGGAACGGAACGGAATGTCTTAACACTAGGTTCCTAAGTTCCCTCTGCCTACCCTACCACGTTGTGCCGGCCTAGTACTAGGCCGGCACAACTTCGATGGGGAGGCTGAGAGGAGGATTCGGCTGGGTTGGGCAGCATTCGGTAGGCTGCGCCGAGTCTTTACGTCGGCAATTCCACAATGCTTGAAGACGAAAGTCTTTGAGCATTGCGT
>DWMZ01002919.1:0-13444 GCA_018249855.1 Eueides tales michaeli | reverse complement strand
ATTTCTACTCAGACCAATAACATTTTTAACAATTAAAATAACCTCGCGAAATACCTCGCTCTGGTAATTAGGCAAAGCGCGGCGTAGCGGTGCGTGTAAACGACATGTTGTAGTTTCGATCCCCATTCGAGAAAATGAACTACTTAATATTTTTAAATTAAATATTTAATGTTTTCATTTCTTCGCTCTGATAACAAGGCAAAGCGCGGCGTTGAGTTCCGCCACTCAACACGCAATGCCACAAATTGGACGGAAAGTGGGGAACGGAAGTGGAACAGAGTGTCTTAACACTAGGTTCCCAAGTTCCCTCTGTCTACCCTGCCATGTGCGGGATACAACGTGAAGCTGAGTAGAGAGTAATTAGGAATGAAACGGAGTGCTTATCACTACAATTTCTCTCTGCCTACCCCGTCATGTGTAGTATACGTAAAGATGACATAATAATGTTGATTGCAGAATCGGTCGAGCATTGCTGTAGCATCACAAGTTTACAGCTCGGCGACTGCATTCAGAACATCGCTAAAGATATGGATACTCACAGCTATAAAGTACCGCTTGGTGTTGTTGGAGGTAAGCAAATACTTGAAGTGTCTAAAAATATATATACACATTGGTCACATCCTGTTTTTTGAAATCTAATCCATACTATCAAAGTTTCACATTTACTATAAAATGTGAAACTTTGCAACTATGGATTTGTTTCAATAAATCCTGAACTCAGCGTTGGCGGCAATGCCATCCACGTCCTAATTTCTCCAACTTTTGTGCTTTTGTGCAAATTTAGAGGCAATAGAATATCTAAATCAAGTGAATTGTACTGATTATATGTTAATTTTATTGTCATATTGTTTTTTAGATTTACCTACATTAAGGAAATTTTGCCAACTTAAACAAATAATTGGAGTTTTTTAAGACCCTGAATAAATATATATAAAATCTATAATCTATATTCAGAAGTATAGCTAAACGTAAAAGAAATGTATGTCTTGTAACAAAAGTACGGACCGGAGTTCACAAAAAAGGAATATACTATGAAATGTTAAACTTTGAAAGTATGGATTTGTTTCAAGAACAGCAAAAGTTATTTAAATGAAACTCAACGTTAATATAGCTTTTATATCAGAATAACATACGCTACAATTTACATACATTTTTACTGTGAATTGGCTATAATATAATAACTAGTTTGAAAGGACGAAGCCGCGTTTAAGTGTCTAGTACCAAATATATTTATCACTGGCTGTTACCCGCGACTTCGTCCGCATTCACTATTTTGGTCATAGTGACTTACACATAAATAAATAAATAAAATAAATAAAATAAAAGGTAGATATATGCTGTCGCGGACTTTTATTTAGAACTATTTAAGATAAATAATCCTACAGTAATCTACCTATAATTATCTCTGTGTAACTCCAACGATAAAATAAGTTTTTTTTTAAATCGGTGTTCTCGTCTTCGAGTAATCTGTGAAACATACTTAATACGTATGTTCCTCAGATTACTCGAATCTTCTCCTTTTTTGAAGTCGGTTAATAAAATGAGATGATAATCAGATACAGATCTCCTAATTGCGTTATTATACGAAAAAACCGCATCTGTGCCTTTCAAATTTGAGGGTTGCCTTCGATATCTCCAGGATTCCATCATTAGATCCTAATCTCCTTACCATGGGATCAATTGTGAAATATATCCTCTCGAACAAATAAAGAATTTTGAAAATCGGTCCACCCATCTTCGAATAATCGGGGAACCTACAAACGAACCTCCTTTTTTATGTCGGTTAAAAATCCCTATCAATTTTAACTTATTATGTTATTCTGATATCGAAGCTATATTACTGCAAAGTTTCATGAAAATCCGTTCAGTAGTTTTTGCGTGAAAGAGTAACAAACATATACACATCCGTACAAACTTTCGCATTTATAATACCAGCTGTTACCCGCGACTTCGTCCGCGTTCACTATTTTGGTCATAGTGACTTACACATAAAAGAGATATATGCTGTCGCGGACTTTTATTTAGAACTATTTAAGATAAATAATCCTACAGTAATATCTTTGTGTAACTCCAACGATAAAAAAGTTTTTTTTTAAATCGATTGTCCCATCTTCGAGTAATCTGAGGAACATACGTATTAAGAACATACTCTTTTTTGCAGTCGGTTAATAAAATGAGATGATAGTCAGATACAGATCTTCCAATTGCGTTACTATACAAAAAAACCGCATCTGTGCCTTTCAAATTTGAGGGTTGCCCTCGATTTCTCCAGGATTCCATCATCGGATCCTGATCTCCTTACCATGGGCCCAATTGTGAAATATACCCTCGAACAAAAAAATAATTTTGAAAATCGGTCCACCCATCTTCGAGTAATCGGGGAACATATATGGTTTTTTATATATTCCTTTTTTATGTCGGTTAAAATCTCTATAAATTTTAACTTATTATGTTATTCTGATATCAAAGCTGTATTACTGCAAAGTTTCATGAAAATCCGTTCAGTAGTTTTTGCGTGAAAGAGTAACAAACATACACACATCCGTACAAACTTTCGGATTTATAATATTCATAAGATTAATAAGATGATTTCTTACATCAAAAAGAAAAAACCGAAACCCTTAGCGGATCACTTTGTTGTTTGCAAATAAAAATTTTTACAAAATTATGTGTTGTTCATTTCATGTAAAGTGAGTGTAAATGTCCACAAGCTTAAGTTTGACAAGACTAGTGCATTTTTACTATTTTTAAAGTGTTATTCCACACTATTGAAAGAAAAATACTAAATTTAAAAACATAAAAATTTGAACAAAGCAGGATTTGAACCCGCGCCTTTAGGAAACCGTCCAAGTGCTCTGACCAACTAAGACATTCGTTTTGACCAAGGTCCGTCGAAATTCTTATACGCTTGTTACAACTTATTTATGTTGTTAGCATGTAACAAGCGTATAAGAATTTCGACGGAGCTTGGTGGGAACCAATGGCTTAGTTGGTCAGAGCGCTTGGACGGTTTCCAAGACGCACGGGTTCAAATACTGTTTCGCTTAAATTTTTATACGTTTTTAAATGAATACTAGTGCATTTTTATATTAATAGAAAAAATATTTATTTGTAGGCGTAGCAGCGTTTAACTTCCCAGTAATGATTCCATTATGGATGTTTCCTCCAGCCATTGTGACTGGTAACACTTGTTTGATCAAACCGTCGGAACAGGATCCTGGCGCTACTCTATTGATGATGGAACTTTTGCAGGAAGCTGGAGCACCCCCTGGTATTGTGAATGTAAGTAAAGGAATAGGAATGAAAATAAAATTAGAGGCCATTGTGACCTAGTTGTATAAAGTCTGACTTTAAACGTGATAGTTGTATGCTTCGATACTACAATAGCGGAAAAATTGATTGACTTGATTTTTCAAATTGATGTAAAGGATAAAAGATTTTTTTTTTTTTTTCAAAAAACTATAGCTGATTTTTGTGGGAAATTTACTCAAGATTTCAAAACCCCTCTTCAATTTCTTGTGCGATCAATGGTTAGTGAGAGATTTCAAAACCCCTCTTCAATGAAAGATGGTTAAAGACAAAATGATTATTTTCCATTCAAAGTTTGATATCTCAGCCAAGAATGGATGTATCGAACATTTTAAAAAAGCAAATTGAAGTTAAATAAATAAGTTACCAGATATTGGTTGAGCTTGAAAAATTGTTTCCAAGTTCGTAGACCAAAAAAGAGAACCGAAAAAATTTAGAAAAAAAAAAAATCTTTTTTTTTTCTAAATTTTTTCGGTATTCACTAGGATTGCGCGCGAAAACGTTTTTATTTTTTGACTTTAATGATCTTCTACTATTTTTATATATTATAAGATTTTTTTTTGTTTTATTATTCCACTTTATCGTTTATTTGAAAAACCAGTAAATGTAACTGGATTAGACTGGCATATAATATGTAATTGTTTACTATTTATTCTAACTATTCAAACAGAATAATTACAGTAATAGCTTAAAAATATGTTTTGAAATTGTGTTTTCTATTTTCTTCTATATAATAACAAAAATTGACCAAAATATATTACATATAATAATATATTAATTTCTCTTGTTCAGGTTGTCCACGGAACCCACGACACTGTAAACTTCTTCTGTGATCATCCTGATATTAAAGCAGTGTCCTTCGTTGGTGGGGACGCAGCAGGAAAGCATATTTATTCAAGAGCCTCAGCTGCTGGTATGTATTATATGGAAATTCAAAGCTAATAAGAAAGAAGTTATTAGGTTCCATTTATACAGTCTGGTAAGATAAAGAGCGTTTTGGAATTTGTTTGGCATGTATGTGTACTGAAATAAATTTAAGTAACGATAATTTCATTCATAAATATAAAATAATTTAATTATAATTATTTTTTGTTCAAAAAACTAATAATTTTATTGAATTGGCTGATTTTTTTATGTTATTTTTAATGTAAAAAAAATATAATTACACATCAGTGGGTGAAGTAGCAAGCAGATCTCTAGTGTATAATATAGTTATTGTGAACGTATCGTTGATTTGAAGATATTATAATATTATCAAGCATTTCATGAAATAACTGAGCTTGACCATATCATGGAAAATAGTTCATAATAACTATTTCATAATAGCGAAATAGTTTTAATAGATACAATGTGGGAACCTAGTGATGTGGCACTCCGTTCCCATTAAGAAACTATTGTTACCCACTTTCCACCTAATTCTCGAAGCATTGCGATGGCAACACGCATGGGCAGACTCGACCTGATCATTACCACCCCCGGCATTTAAAATCTGCGTTAAGTGGTGGTTTAGGTCTCTACGTTTCACTTTGGGTAATGTCGGGCCCCCGTGCCCATCTACTCTAAAGGCAACGGCAACGCACCTGTAGTTTTTCTGGTGTTCCACGCCCTCGAGTGACCCGTACGCACGTTGGCCTTGTTTTTTCTATAAAAAAAAGAGTGTGAATTGAATTTAAAAACGCCGCGTTTAAAGCCGTCGGCTTCAAATGGCTGTAGGCTCGATGATATCATGAAATCCTAAATTTTAGGTAATGACCAACACATATAGAAGTCATATGTAGTAGTTTCAATTATAACGCTAAGCAAAGCAAGATGTTAAAATAAATATTGTATTATTGTCTCAATAACAATGATAAAATTACTTACGCAGCTTCAGAATGTATGCCAGCACATGGCAGAGTAGGCAGAGGGAACCTCGGGACCTAGCATTAAGACACTCCGTTGCCCAGTTTCCGTCGAATTTGAGGCATTCATGTTGAGTGGTTGAATTTAACGCCACGCTTTGCGTTTTTGCCAGAGCGAAAAAATGAAATGTTACCTATATCATTTAATTTGAATATATCAAATATTTACCTGTCGCGTTTACAGTCACACGCCTGTGCTCCTGCACCACAACCAACCTCATTAAATTATAGGTTATCAATTAATCATGTGTTTCTCCAGGCAAAAGAGTCCAAAGCAACATGGGAGCCAAGAACCATGGAGTAATATTACCAGATGCAAATAAAGAGCATACACTTAATCAGCTCGCTGGTGCAGCTTTTGGTGCAGCCGGGCAACGGTGCATGGCCCTGAGCACGGCTGTTTTTGTTGGTATGTTTATTTTTTTTTAGGTTCATCCGGTGTACCGTTTTGCCGGGTAGTAAGGAGACCTAGTGTTAAGACACTCTGTTCCTCATTTTTCCACTTTAAATTTTGCAGATATTTTGCTGTGTTCAATTGCGGAATTTAACGCCGTGTTTTGTTATGTTATAAGAGCGAGGGAAGGAAGATAATTCATTTCCTCGAGTGTTCATTCTAACCCACAACCGCGTTTTACACATAGACGTTTACATATGAAAAAGGTTAAGTTGTATAGCACTTATACAAAACAAAAAATATATATGAAAAGTTGTGTAGAAATATGTTACTTATTTTGTAATCGATGTTGGGACTACTAGACTAAGTTATTTATTTTTTATTCCTTTATATTTTATGAATAAAAGATAAAAAAAATTCTTTTTAATATCATGTTATGCTATAATAAAAATAACAATAATCTTAATTAAAATTAATTGTGTTTCCTATTTATGGATATTTTATAATGCTATTCAATAAATATCCGAAATATTATATCAATACTTTAAATATTATATATACTTTTCTTTAAAACAGGTGAAGCAAAAGAATGGATCCCAGATTTAGTACAACGAGCTCAAGCACTAAAAGTGAATGCGGGCCATGTTCCCGGAACCGATGTTGGTCCAGTCATCTCTGTTAAAGCCAAGGAACGCATTCATAGATTGATTGAATCAGGTAAACTAAATAAATCAAGAAATTAATAAATAATATTTTCTACAATTTTAAAGTAATTACCTAAACATAATAAAGAAAAATAATTATTTTGAAAACGTGAAAAAAATCTTGTCACAGCATATTTATTTCGCTACCAAAAGATAATTCGAAGGAATTATCTCTGAGTAGCTAAATTTGTAAAAATCCCCTTGCAGAGATGTTAACAACATAAATAAGTAAGAAAGCAGCTAAACCTAAGTTTTTCTTATATGAATCCGATATAAAATTTAAATTTTTATAACCATATATATTATTGTAATTGTAATATTTCATTTGTTTAAACTTATAAAGCTTCTATACTATACTAAAGTTTACTAAAGTTTTAGTAAACTTTAGTTACTTTACCTTTTTGTTGGTGAAATTATTCTTGAAAATTGTTGCAAAAAAGTTTATCAGCAATTTCTAGATACTTAGATGTTAAAAATATTTCTTAATAATAGTTTTTAAAATATTGTATTTCATATATTTAATCATAAACAGGTATTAAAGAAGGTGCGAAAGTAGTTCTTGATGGCCGTGGCGTTAAAGTGCAAGGTTTTGAAAAGGGCAACTTTGTTGGACCAACCATCATAACTGACGTAAAACCCAACATGGAGTGTTACAAAGAAGAAATCTTTGGCCCAGTATTAGTTTGTTTGTTTGTAGATACATTGGATGAGGCCATTCAAATGATTAATGCAAACCCTTACGGAAATGGTACAGCAATTTTCACAACTAATGGAGCGGCAGCCAGGAAGTTCTCTTCTGAAATAGATGTGGGACAAGTGGGAGTAAATGTACCAATACCTGTGCCTTTATCAATGTTTTCATTTACTGGAACGCGAGGAAGTTTCTTAGGAACTAATCATTTCTGTGGAAAACAAGGAATTGACTTCTATACTGAATTGAAAACGGTTGTATCCTTCTGGAGACAAAGTGATGTATCACATACGAAAGCGTCAGTATCCATGCCCACTCAACAGTAAATTGTTTTTTTGTTCTTGTACATTGCCATATTATTGTATTTACTCATTAGCTGTTGATAGGTAGATAAGCGAAAATGTTATAGCATTTATTTTTTTACTTTTTTTTCTGGTCTTCCAAATACTGTGATTGGTAATCTGTTTTACAGGGTTTTATCTACATCTTGTTATAATGTTAATCAGTAAATAAACGTTTATATTTGTCAATATTTTTTTATTTTTGGTATATTTCTTTGAAACTACATTTATATTGAAATTCTCTTAGTATTATGCTGTATCCCGCACATGGCAGGGTAGGCAGAGGGAACCTGAGAACTTAGGGTTAAGACAATTTGAGGCATTGCTTGTTGTTTGGCGAAATTCAATGCTGTGCCTTGTTATAAGAACGAAGACAAAGAAATATTTTTCCCGAGTGGGCCAAGCTCCCTTTACCTGCCCTGCTGTGTGCGGGATATAGCGTGAAGCGAAGCTACGCTCATAGCGTACCAGAGTTCAATAAAATTAGTGTCTGACGTCACATGTGACTTGACTAGTGCTTACAGTACTGACGGATCGGATCGTTAGCATCGTGAGCTTTGCCATAATTTTGACGTTTCACGTTAATGTCACTATCGTGACTTTCCTCGATTGCGAAAAATGCTTGAAATACAAGTATTTTACCATAAATATCCTACACTACATACTCCACTCATATTCAAA
Source organism: Eueides tales michaeli (assembly GCA_018249855.1). Lineage (NCBI taxonomy): Eukaryota > Metazoa > Arthropoda > Insecta > Lepidoptera > Nymphalidae > Eueides > Eueides tales. The sequence goes on along the minus strand of DWMZ01002919.1, from coordinate 5,423 downwards.
AAAATCTAAACATTGTTTAACTTCTTGAATTCATAAGCATACTCACAAGTTAGTCGAACTATTGATACTGCTAACAGACGTTGGCGCGCTCACTAAATCAGACCCCACATTAGCAGTTGAATCATCGTTATTGCTGTTTGGACAATTCAGAAAACGGCCAAAATTACCCATAAAACAAAATTAAAGAATGATGCCTATTAAATTATAAAAATATTTTATAACATTAACAATTAAATATAATAACAATTAGTAAGTTAGTTATCAAAAAAAAAAAAATTGTTTTAATATTTTACTTGCTGCTTGTTTTTGAACGTTACATATAAATGTCAAATATAATTTAAGTGAAATAATACACCTTTGTTTACAGATATAAACAAAACAATTCAAAATGTTGCGGGTATCTAATAAAAGTATACAAAATATAATATATTTAGAGTGCGACATGTATGATTTAATATAAATTGTTACAACAAACAATTTTCGAGTGTTATGTAAACATTCTATTGTTTAATACATTCGAATGTTTTGATCGAAGTATATGACATCATAAACAAAAGGAATTCGAGTTTCCTGCGTCTCAAATTACTTTGTCGGTTAAAATGATGGTCTCAACACGCGTCCAAGTGCGTAAGAATGTGGTGATTATATTTTCTATAATGTTTTTAAATTGTTGTACTTGTTTAACACCTCAGTGTAGAAATGAGAAAGGAGAGCCAGTAGATTGGTAAGTTTTTTATTACTTTATTTGTTAAAAAATATGTTAAAGTTATATTTAACAAAGTTCATAAGAATAAATTAAATAAAATATGTGAAACTAAAGTTATTGAAAAAATATACAATTAATTAAAAAAATATTATACATTTATTTCTTTAAAGAGAAGTTAATAATTATATTGTATTTGTGTAGAAAGAATTAGTCATAACAAAATATCATACCTGATAATGAAAACTTGGTTTTCCTTGTTATTGAATTGTTTATATGTAGTTAAAAATATTTATTAATAATATTACATTGTTGCATATGTGTACGGGAAGGTTAATTTAGTAGAGTAGTAGAGTATTTGACTGCAGACACAATGGTTGTGGGTTCAATCCCCATCCCCAGTAGAAAGAAGATAAATATATATATATATATATATATATATATATATATATATATATATATATATATATATATATATATATATATATTTAAAATTTAATTAGCTCTATAAAAATACTTCAGGTTCTATGTTTACAAATTACCAAGGGAAAAAAATCATTTGAATCCACTTATAAGAAAAGGAGTTGCATACATGTATCTGACACCTTCTAAGTTAAGGAGTGGTTGGATAATGTCAGATCTTTCAATAAGTGATCCCCGGTCTATGGTTGGCAGAACAATGTCTCCATTATATCAGGTGATATATAGGATTTTGTATGTATATCATTAATTCATTGAAATAAAATGTTGTATTACAGCTTCCAACTTTTTTTCTTATAGCAGGGCCCTAGTGTTGAGACATATAATTCCGCATGCACTTACTAATTTTCGAAACATTGCTTGTTCAATAATGGAATCAAATATTGTGATTTGTAGTCTAGACCGAGGAAGTGAAACTAACTTAATTTTTGGTCATTTCCTAGCTGACGATCAAACCTTTTGATCAGTTAGACACTGTCCCACTGTACAATGACTGCCTTTTGTATCACAGAATGCATTTATCAATTTGCAGGATAAAAACATTATATCTTTAGTATATAATGATCAGCCTCCTGCAACAGAACATCAACCTGATATATTACAGTCAGTTGCTGAGATGTATTCAAAAAGCAAAAGAGGTAATTTTTATTATAAATATAAATAATTTCTTTCAGATTATATTTCCATAATATGTAAGTAATAATATATTTATTTCAACTTTACATTGTTTTCCGCACATAGCAGAGGCAGAGGGAACTTGGAAGATAATGTTAGGACACTCCATTCCGTTCCCTACTTTTCGCTGAAGTCGAGGCACTCAAAGCGTGGGGTTGAGTTCCGCTTTTCAACACGTGGCGGAACTCAACGCCGCACTTGCCTTATTCTCAAAGTGAAAAATAAAAATATCATATATTTAACCTTGAATTGGGATCGAACCTACAACCTATCACATTTACAAGTCCACTTTGTGCCCACCTATTTCTTTGTTCTGGTAATAAGGCAAAACACGTCGTTAAGCTCCACCACTCAATACAAAGTGAGGAACGGAAATGTCTTAATGAAAACGGAGTGTCTTAACACTTTGTGCCCAAGTTCCCTCTACCTACTTTGACACGTGCGGGATACTTGTGAGAAGCTGAAAGAAAAGATTTAAATAATTAAAGTAGGCTAAACACTTTGTTATCTTGTCCATTAATCCCCAATTGTTTCGCTCTTTACAATGATAAAAAAACATCTAATGCATAATAATTATTTTTTTTGGATAAAAGCAATGTTCAAATCATATACTCGTACACTACTACTGCTTTTTAAAACCCCTAAAATCAATATTTTACATGTACATATAATAAAAAAACAATACGAGGCCGTCATGGCACAAGGAAACAAGCTTGCGACGGTTGCAAATTTGATACTCACTCGGAGGAAAATAATATTTAATATTTTAATTTCCTCGCTTTGATAACAAGCCAAATCGTGGCGTAGATAGAGAGGCTCGGTAAAAGGTTGGGAACGGAAGTGTCTCAATGAGAATTGGGTGCCTTAACAATAGGTTCCCAGGTTCCCTCTGTCGAACCTGCTATGAGTCCCACTCATACAGTGTACAGTGTGAATATAATAAAAAAGAAAAACTAAAATTAAATTGAAGTCTCATAGATATGAATTATTTTATGCTTTCTGTCTTCACATTTTATATAATTCAAATTTTAATATTAAATAAAATAAATATAATATTTTTTAGGTCAAGTGAAACAATCAGGTGTTAAAAAGTTTAAGAAATTTAAGCTAGGTGATAAATACTACGATGATTATGATTTGGCCGAAATGTGTAAAATGCATTCAAAGTTTATGAAAAATAGAGTAGAGAATGGTCATACAAAAGGAGTGATTTTGGGAGATAAATTTACTGCACTGTGGCTCGTACATTCTGTACCGAGATTTCCACCAGTGCCTGATGGTAAATATATTTTTTTTATTTTGAGAATTTCTCAGCATTCCTCAGGCCTTGTGTGCTTAACAATCGTAAACTATAGGGTTCTGTACATTCAAAAGGTAAAAACGGAACCCTCATAGGAATATTTTGTTGTAAGTCTGTCCATGTGTCAAGTTCGCTTGGAGGTATCAACCTGAAATTGATATCAAATATTCAGATCTACAGTTTGAGGACAGAAAAAAATCAAGTTTCTAATTCAATGCAATCAAAAAAATTGCTTGTTTTTGCTGCAATTTCTTTGAGATTACCGCATACTCAAAACCTATATGTGTATACAAATGCCATATGTGGATATCTAGAATATATCAGCTATATCTTATATTTATATTTTCTGATATCCTCATGTATACCCTGCAATTCCTCTGTTTAAGTAAAACAAATTAAATAAATTAGTATGCAATATAAAAATTGTATGGTGTCAATATTTTTTTATTTTTCTTAGCAAACATTTTTAGGTTATACATTTTGAAAATTATACAAGAATCTAGCTAGCTTGCGGGGCCCCTTATTTCTAGGAAATCATTTTACATATAAGTGCTGTGGAATGTAATGATTATTGTTCGCTATCAATTTGACTATTTTTCTCACTAGTAAAGTGCTTTCCTATTTAGAATAGTATGGAATAGAATATAGATTCTATATTATAAATCATTATGTTGCATACATTTTTTTTCAGGTAATGGCCTAAATATGAGTTCATATAGCTATCCGGCGACTGGTATGAAATATGGGCAAACATTTCTTTGTGTGTCAGTCCAAACATCTACTTTGAATCAAATTGGGACCCAATTGAAGTATAACGAGCCATTGCTTGTTTATCACAACATTCCTCAAGAGTTTGACAGTGAATTACCTAACTTAGTTGATGTGATACGGAATAAAACTATCGATGCGGCGCCTTGGTGAGTTTCTGTTATCTTTTTTTATTTCATGATACTACATAATGTTTACCTACTTTACTCTTTAAATATAATTTGCTAGTGAAATAAGTATTGGGGCATTGAGTGATGCTCTAAAAATTAATATTTGTATGTAATTGGAATTTATTATACCGATTTTTTCTCTCCTCTAACTTGATAATCCAATAACTTATTATTTTTGTCTTCACTCTAGGTATTGCCATCTAAGAGTGTCTACTCACAGATTGTTTTTATATTAATATTTTCATGTATAGTTTAATTCGTTTATCTATATATGGTTATATAATATTTGTAAAACGTTACATGCTTTCTAATTACATTTTGATGCTTAGGTAATTGATTATTTATTAATTACAAAATGAAAATTATGATGATTCGCTCTGGTAACAAGGTAAAGTGCGGCGTTGAGTTCCGCCACTTAACGGAAAGTGGGGAACGGAACGGAGTGCCTTAACACTAAGTTCTCATGTTCCTTTTGCTTTCCCTAACATATGTGCGGGATACAGAGTGAAGATATTAAAAAAATATTTATCTTTATAAAGTTACATGTTAACATGATTTCTAATAGCTTTTATTATTATATTACAGTATATTAGAATCGAATTTGTGCATATTAATTCATTTCCAGGTATCACATAGAAGGTTTTGAGACGTTAGTAGGTAGAAAGTTTCTCTCGTTCGCAAAGAGTGCAATGTTTAACGACGATTTGTACAGTGGGCTGGTGGCTGAAGTGTTACAGTCTGATCTCCTTGTGGAATCCTGGACGAACGGCCCCGGGACGTTAGATTCTGAATGTACTAGAAACTTTCAGTAAGTGTGTTGGCTTTTATTATTTAGTTTTATTTTTTTGCTTCTTTTTTTTTCAGCTTTACAGTGTATACCGCTCATGGCAGAGTAGGGAGAGGGATCTTGGGTATCTAATGTTACGACACGCCGATCCACTTCTGTTCCCCAATTTCCGCCGAATTTGAGGCATTGCATGTTGAATGGCGGAACTCAACGCCGCTCCTTTTCTTTGTTACCAGAGTGAAGAAATGAAACATTAAATATTTAAATTGAAAATAATAAATATTTAATTTTCTCGAGTGAGGAAACATAGAACCCACAACCTGTCGGTTACAGTCACACGCTTGTGCCGCTGCGCCACGACAGACCTCTAATCCTTAATATTTATAAAAATCTTTCTTAATACTTAGTGCTATTATATATGTCGCAGCCAAGTGGTTAAAATAGCTGTTCAGTTGCACAGCTAGCCCTTTCATTGAGTAACGCCATTCAAACAAATGTCTAAACGTTACTTAGCCGGGTGACTGAAGACAACGTTCAACA
>DWMZ01002918.1:0-13445 GCA_018249855.1 Eueides tales michaeli | reverse complement strand
GTGATCTTCGCTTGCCCTTTGGACAATGTCTGCAACTGTGGACTCAGTATTCAATTCATTTTTGGCTGGACTGTAAATGTTAAATTGAATATATTTTAGTAGCAATATGAAGAGTCGTATCGTAGTGTCTTTCGCTATATAACATATCTCCATGTTTTTGTAAACAAGGCACAGAGAAAATTAGGCTGACTGTGAGAAAATGAGGGTCTTAACATTCGTTTTGTAACAGATTCCCTTTGCCTACCAGGCTATGACGGAAAAAGCATGACGCTTTCCATTTTATTTTTATACAAAGTACAGCCTTGGTGATCGGGATCACAAATAGTCGGTTGATGTGCCAAAAAGTTACACTTTACTCTGAAATCCTCAGTTTCCTTTCTTTTCATAAATGAATGAATTAAACAAAATATTAGAAATTAAGCTTTTAAGAAACGAAAGAATACCCATCCGGATGATTTTTCCACGAAAGTATTTTTTCCTCATGAGTTACACCTGATCTGAATTGTCGCCTGCATTTTGGCCTGAAATCGACTTACAGATTATAAAAATATAGTATTGTAAATAAGGTAAGGAGAATTCCATATAATATTACCATTATTTTCATTGTAATTATTATATATTTTTCATCCGCTACATATCAGAAAACATATTTTTCAACTCAACTAGCTACATTACATAAGTATTGGCGAAGAACAAGGTTGTACCTTGCCGTTCACCAATACTTGGTTAATATTATTCATTGAAGCTAGTTATATATCTATATTTAAATATAGATATACCGGATGTTGTGGTACTAATTCTGATTAGAAGAACTAAATGCGACACTTGTCAGTAAGATACTACTGATGGGATGATAATAATAGTAAAACTATTTTCACTTTCCGATTCTGATAGAAAGCTTGTATTGAGACCAACAAAGTCTCGAATTCGTATCTCCAAATATTAGAATGTTTATGTAAATATTCCTATAAAATAAAGAATATTCCTATAAAGTCTTACTCTAAATCCTTATAAATAGCACAAGATATAAACTGTCGGTTCTTATAAACGCTGGTGTAAAGGAAGGGGCCGTAACATTTGTTGGTGCGTTCCTTGACTAAACACGCAGAGATGACGCCGATCACCACCGAGTTTACTCCATTACCGTATACTAGTGGGCCACCGTGGTCGTTCTGGAAAATATTGTTTATATATTCACTAAGTTTCACGCTGTATCCGGCACATTGCGCCGTTCCGTCATTCAACACGCAATATCTCAAATTCGGCAGAAAGTGGGGATCGGAACGTATAATATTGTATAATATAGCCATTATCTTAATTGTAATAAATATATAGCCTATAGACCTGCTAATTAGCCCTGCTAATAAATAAATGAACTGAAACATGGGAACCTAGTACTCTAGGTTCCCAAGTTCTTTCTGCCATGGCCATGTGCAAGATACAGCGTGAAGCTGAGAAATAAATTGTAACAATGAGCATTTATTAAAATGTAACAAAGGACCGAGAGAAAGGTTGTATTCAATATTAACTAAGTATATTGCGTCAGTGAATGAATATTTTGGAACGAAACTGTGCGCATTTGTTTTACTAAAGCAGAGAATTTTTTTAGCCATCTTTTCATTAAATCGGTGATATGATCTTCCTTTCTATAGACTACTTGTATATAAAACTATTATTAAGAACATTTACCAAAGCAAAAGGCGTTTTAAAGCAATATATTTTTTTCCGACTCCTAATCAGAGATTTGTATACGCTAATGATAAGAAGAACTTATCTATTTAAATTGAGTTTCACTATTGCATTTTGGTAGACTAACATACGCATTTATTATTGTTTTTGTTTCTGTGTCTGCTTATTGATTGATATAAATTATTTTATCAAGCTTATAGGGTAATAAAACACAAACGCTAGTGAGATGATAAAAATGTAGTACAACACAACGTTCCCATATAATTTAGGTTAATTATTATAACAATATTTTCAATTTTATTGTTTATATAAAAGATTAAATTTAATTCTGACCTCACAAAAACCACCATCTGCTTGTGAAGAGTATCGTCTGCTATCATTGTAAGCTGAATGCATAGTTAAATTTGTGGGCACTTTCTCGATTATTTTCAAATCTCGTCGTGCGTCTTCGTCATCAGAGTAACTTATGTCTTGACAATCTACGTATTTTTCCTGTTAATTTAATGAATAATAATACTATTAAATTATCATGGAGAAAAGAGTGATGACAGGTGGTTAGGTTATCTGCGATTGCTTCGAAAGAATATAAAAAAATAAAAAAAAAATCAAATTAAAAAAAAATATTTTGTATAATAATTTATTAATGCAGTCATTGTATGTTTTTTTAGAGAATCTACTTATAAAAACACTTGTATAGACAACTGAGCGAATTTCACTATGGTTTTTTAAATGAAAGAAAACACTAATTCCAAATATAAAATAGAGAGAAATCTTAAATTTTAATACATATCTGTTTGTTGCGTCATTTGTTTATCGTTACTTTTAAATCTATAACATCCAAGTAATCAAAAACAAAATGTACCAAACATAAATGAAATTAAAGCATACATTACAAATCTCTGACATAGTTTGTCCGATATCCTTAGTGCATATCATGTAATTGTCGATAATGTTGTGATATCTGGACCCCCAGCGACGCTTGCATCGGTTCTTAGGAATAATTTCTACGTGAGCTTCTAGAAGAGTCTGCTGATTTTCTTTTCTTCTGTTTATCCACTGATTGAGAATAAAACAGAGGTCAGTAGGATATTTTACTGAAATTCTTCTACTTAAGCTGCACTCTATATCTCTAACACAAGACAGGGCAGAGGGTTTGGACACTCCGTTTCTACTTTCTGTCAAGTTTGAGGTATTGCGCGCCGCGCTTTGCCTTGTCACCAAATCGAATAAATGAAAACAAGAAATATCTCATTTTTTCGAGTGGAGTTACGCTTGTGCCCCTGCGCCACGAGAGGTTTTTAAAATTATATAATTTGCTATATTATTTTCTTATAACTTCAAATGCGTATACATTCATCTTTAAACGTAATTTTATTTAATTACTGATTTACTTAAAAATTAACAATAATAATTGCATTTCAAAAATATATTTTTTAATCAATTTCAAAAAAGAAGTTTTCATTTAGTATACTGTATATGGTTTGTATGTAACTTCACTATTATTGAATCGATTTTGAATTGATTTCGGTGTATCGTTTTCATGAATTACCTAATAAACATTTGTACACAAAAATAATTTTTATTACGTCTCGTACTTATAACTTCAGTAGGACAGTAGTGGGTAGGTGAAACATTGTGCCAGCTATATTAAACAATTTAGCAAAATCACATTGTTATAATATACTTTCAAATAGATAATTTCTTTAATATAGATTATTATCTCAGATTTATTTGTTTAATAAGAAATATAAAAATTGCATATGAAAATTATTTTTATATTCGGATGCATTTAAACTGTGAAAATACGAAATTTACGTGCATTTTAACTGTGAAATTTAAAGTAAAAAAAAATATGAATTTGAAGCATAAATTTGAAAATTTTACGCGTAAAACTAAGTGTTGGAAAACACATTGTAAAATCTAAATAAAAAAAATTCTTATAATCCTGAATTAAAAAACTTACATCACTATATCTAGAAGTAGTACCCCATCCAGCTATAGTGACCACAGTCCCAGGATTTTCTAAAGTTTGACTTTGATTGTTATAGCAAATCGGCTTAGGAACGAACTCGCATCCTCTTATACGCCGATTGAAGTCAAAACCATCTTCTATCTTAACAACCGCTATGTCGTTGTTCATCCACCTTATGTTATCGTTTTCATGTCCATCGAAAATGTAATCTGAGAACGATTTATATAAATAAATAGTAATCTGTACTTATAATAAATCTGTAACTGTTCACTGTAACTGTTAACTGTACATGGAAGACGTAATTTAAAAAAAATCTTATTAGGGACGTTTATTGATGTAATGAGGCCGAAAACAATGATTTTTTGATACTGTCTGTTTCTTTGTCTATGCGCTTGTACCCGCTAATCTCAGAAACTACCAAATTTTGGCTGAAATTTTAGTTTTCAACGTAAAGACATTGTGTTTGAAGTGATAATATTATGAGAACAAGAAAGTAATAGAGATTAGTAAATAAAGCAGTGTAACTGAAGACGGCTAAGCCGCGGGTCACTGGTAACTTGAGATTGTCATGGCGCAGCGGAGAAATTATTTATTTATTTTATTTCCCTTGCTCTGGTGATAAGACAAAGGGTGGCGTTGAGTTCTAACGCTCAATATGAAATGTCTCCGGTAATTAGGTAGAAAATAGGAAACGGAGTATTTTAACACAAGTTTTCTCCACTAAACCTAAACATGCGTGATAGAGTGAAGCAGAAAGTTAAAAGTTTTACGTATACAAATTTTATTAAAAATAATAATATCTTACTTTTGGGAATACACTTCCAAATAGCTTTCTTTGCACCATTTTTGATACAAGGGTTATTATATCGATCGTCCTCATCAGCGTATCTTAAAGTAAAAAATATATTACATTCCAAGAAGGAGCTTTTATATATATTACATTCCAAGAAGGAGCTTTTATATAGTTATTGTACATTTTGTGAGGGGATCCCAACTCAGAAGCATAATTAAATATAAATAATGTTATTTTATCAATCCGGCAAGATACTAGACGGTCTTTGCCAACCTGCCACAGTTTCATTACAAAAAACCGGTTTAATCATAGTAGCATAGACTAGCCACTATGCTACTATGATTAAACCGCTTTTTTGTAGAATTTGGATCTACGAAAATGGATCTACTATCAGCAAGTAATTTTTACAACGCAAGCAAGTGACTGTAAGCGCGACAGGTTGTGGTTTCGATCCCGTGTCAAGGAATTAAGTATTTATTATTTTTATATCTTCATTCTGGTAATAAGGCAAACTGCAGCGGTGAGTTTACTCAACAGGTCAACTTAGATTGAGCGGAAAGTGTAGAACGGAAGGGAGTGTCTTAACACTAGGCTCCCAAGTTCTTGCCTAAAAAAATTAAATAAAAATTTTGACATAATTAATCATGACTTACTTATAAGTGCCAGAAACTACATAGAAATGTTCCGCGTCTTCGATACAAGCCGCTGACGTCAGGATGTACTCCTCGTGTATTATAACCCCGCCGCATAACCACGTGCGATAATTTTGAACTTTTTTATTGGTTCGAGGTAGCTTGAGGTACACCTATACAATGTGAAATAATAACGTTACTTAATGTGAAACTTTTTCCATAAATTATATATATATATATGGGAAAATATGGAAATTAAAATAATATTCCCATTTTCTAAAAGCTATAATTTTCTTAAGGTCATTTAATGTAATTGTGATGCAGTTTGCTTTTGACTACAAAGACGTAATTACCAGAGCGAAAAAATCTAAATAATTGATTATCTCGGGGACATCGAAACCGCAACCGTTGTGTTTATAGCTACACGTCGTGTCACTGCACCACTGAATATTTATAGTTCTATTATAGATACTCGTACCAGTTAATTACTGTGCGTTTTACAATATTCATCGTGTATTTAAAATCTAAATTACTGGAGAATGGAACGGCTTGTAATTCTTATAAATTATTAATATATTTCTCTATAAAACACACCATGTTCTACAAAGAAGACATTACGTTATACATAACATATTATTTTCTTTAAAATATCCATTAAAGATACTGATTTTATTTCATACACACCATATAAGGTCTGTCATCTGTGACATCACTTCCGTGAATGATTCTTCGTGAATCATTCAGTATTTTAGCAACATTTTCTGGAATATGAGTGGCAACCTCTAGACAGTTTACATCTGAAAGTATTTTAATAATAAACAATTTTTTAGATTTTTAATAGCATTGTTAAATTATTTTATATACATAATTGTCCCGTAAGAATTTTCATTTCCTTCACAATAAAATAAATATTTAGTTCTTAAAATTTCAACTTTCCTGAAACTGTTGTTGTTAAGTAACAATAAATAATTTAAATGTAAATATATTGCTAAATGGGATACAATCAAATGCCATATATTATCTTGTCTGATATACAAATTCTAAACAAAGACCTTTTATGTGACAACACTATATTAACTAACACTAAACAAAGACTTTTTTATGTGACAACACTAAAAATCCTATAAAAGTAAACAAAATTCTACTCTATTCTAAGTGATGTAAGAAATTGTCAGTGTTAATTCGTCAATAATACGTAAATATTACTGTCTTAAATATTAGTATGAATTCTTAATGACTATACATAGGTCTAAGTTAATTCTATACTTACTCAAAAAGGATAAAAAACACAGACAAAAAATGTAGATAACTGTCATTTTCGCAAACATAACGTTAAAGGAAAGTAAATTACTTCATATATTTAATTACACGCTTTGTGACTTTAAAATAGTTAAGATTATCAAGAAACTGTTAAAATGCAAAATTGTACATTTCATTTCAATGGAATTTTGATCATATCCTGTTACGGTGAAATGAATAAAAATTTGAACATAAAAACTTGACTTTTAATTAATTTAAAACACACTTTCAATGTGCAAATAGAGAGTCATTTTTATTGTTATTTGATATACCTACAATTATATTTTATTGTATTTTAAATACATACGAAATCTAAAATATTTATCCCAGATGATTATGGATTACTCTGTTGGAGGCTTTTTATTAGTATTCAGAGACCCTGTAACAACACTCTTTTCTCGATTTTTTGCATGATTTCAATATATTGCAAATGGAGTGGCGTAACTCATAGTGTTCTGTTTTACTAGAGCAGAGAGAATAAGTCATTCCGATTGATATAGACTCTGCCTTGTTTAATTTATGTTGAAATGTTTGATTTATGTTTAAGATTTATGTTGACTTTCGAATACGCCTAATAATAATATTTTTATTTGAACATATTTATTCCATAATTAATCGCACCAAAGTGCTTAAGTTTTTGTGTATTTACATGTAATACATCTAGTATCTGTCATTACTAATATTATAATAACCAAGGAAGTTTTAGTATAAAATAAAATGCGTATATAAGTAAAACAATACATTTATTTTCATCATTTACTTGGAATTATACTTGTACTTGTATTAGTCTTCATCACAGGATCCTGAAAGGACCTTAGTATGACTCCTTCATGTTTGACGATGGTATCGAATGATGTAGATTTTTTTAAATTCTCATCTGTTTTATTTCCAACTCTTCTTATGTCTTCTTTCTCTACTCCTTTTGTTGATCTAGAAAAGTTATGAACTGAAGTCTAAAGTCTTGACATACGAACAGATGGACAACAAAGTGATCCATATAGGACCTTAAAAGTTATATTAATATTAAAAATTAACGTCCAGGTCTACGGTGTGTGCCGCTGCGCCACCACAGGTCTCAAAGTTTAAGGATAAAAAAAATATTTAATAAATAGAATTCTCTCTTGCCAAAACAGCTATTCTAAGGAATTATCTTTGGGTAGCGGAAATTTATAAAATTTCATCTCTAACATAAATTAGTTGTAACAAGCGTATAATAATTTCGACGTGAAAACGTATAGTGGTCAGATCGCTTACAGGTCCAAGACGCGCAGTTGCGCATTTTTATACGTTTTCGCATTTGTCTTTCCTAAGCGTAAGGATAAACACTTAAAAAATAGCAAAAAATATGGGTGTCAATAACAAGTGCTGATCAAGATTGCACAAAATATAACAAAGAATGCTGATAATAAAAATAACAATTCGTGTTTTAAATAAAATTCTATCTAGTGATAGAGTTTTACTCAAAATGAGTTATAAAAAATTTTTTATACAAAATATAAGAAAAAATGCATAACCAGGTGAACAAGGTATATAGTAGAATAATATAGGGTAACGAGAATACTAGTTGATGAATATGAAATAATAAAATTATTTATTTAAAAAAATATACTTACCCTTCGTTCTCTTCCGGCCAATTGAGCTCCTCCTCTATATACGACAAACCGGATCTAAACATTTTGCTACAGTCACCCCTGTAAAAAATATCTATATTAATAAGACGTTTATAAAGGCCTGTCGTTGCACAAGGACAGGACAGATGTAAATCTAAATGCGACAGGTTGTGGGTGCGATCCCCACTTGAGTAAATTATTTTTTTTAATATTTTCAAATGACATATTTAATGTGTTAATTTCTTCGCTCGGCAAGCGGAAAACTCATTGCCTCATATTCTATGGAAAGTGAAGAATTGCCTTGTGCCTTGCTATAACCAAGGCCTTCAAGGGAGGCCTTGTAGGCTTTATGTTAAGGTATTCTGTACCCTACGCACTGCTGCAGTGATGCGTGTAAATGGCAAAACTCAACGTTCACTCAAAAGAAACTCTTATACTTGGGACTACTTTGTTGACTGTCTGTCCATATGTCAAAAACAATTATATGTGGCCGGATCATTAAAAAATTAAGCCCCTTGAGGCGCAACAGCATAGAATGTGACTGTAAACGTGAAGACCGTGGATTCAATTTCGTTTAGAAGCATGGAAATGGGATTTACGGGAGTAAATCAGTCAAATTCTATGCTGTTGCGCCACTAGGGCCTTTATTATCAGTTTTTTAATGTTCCGGCCACATACAATTGTTTTTGATATATGGACAGGTAGACATATAGATAGACAAACAACAAAGTAGTCCCAAACATAAGAGTTTCTTTTTTTAATGGGATTTATGGGAGTAAATCAGTTACATTCTATGCTGTTGGGCCACTAGGGCCTTAATTATCATATTTTTAATGTTCCGGCCACATACAATTGTTTTTGATATATGGACAGGCAGACATATAGACAAACAGACAACAAAGTAGTCCCAAGCATAAGAGTTTCTTTTTTTTAGGTACGGAAACCTAAAAATGATGTAAAACATTAGAAAACCTATACCCAATATTCTTATAGATAGCGCAGTCTATTAGCACTCTATTTCTAAACACGCTAGTGTATAAGAATGGCCCGTAACATCTGTTGGTCCTCTCTTTGACGAGGCAAGCTGATATAATGCCGATTACTACAGCGTCTGGACCATCGCCGTATATTAGTGGACCGCCGTGGTCGTTCTGTGGAAATTAATGTAAGTATGAAAATTGATATCATTGGACAGTAACTAACGATTATTTCGGTGGGTTAATTAATGGATGTGCAAATGATCCATGTTTTAAATTCGTAAATAATCTCGATACAACAGTCATTATATCTGTATCTTTTTTTTTACTATGACCAGCCTAAGCCTTCAAATTTAACACGGTTGAAAGTTCATTTAAATGTGTCTTTACAAACCAGCATGAACAAATTAAAAGATAGAATATTAATAATATTTCCTTTGATACTTTTTATTTTTACCGTACTAATGATTTGCCTAATTTCTGGTCTTTGAATCTGTGTGCAAAAATCTAATTTCTTTCTCTTCTCCTCTAATAGTCCTTTCAAATTAAAATAATTTCATCCCAACCAAAAATTATTGCATATTTATCAAAAATTATTACATTTAACTTAGTAAAAATATAATTACCTCGCAAAAACCGCCACTGGAAGATCCCTGTCGTCTACCAGACACGTTATGGTACGCTGAATGAAGGGACAACTCTTTAGGACTCAACACTCGTCTAGCGCCTTCGTCAGAGTACATTATGTCTGTACATTCTACGTATTTATCCTATATTTAAAAAAATAATAACTATATTTAGAAACCCTGTAGTTGTTGAAAAGAGAGACATTGAATAGTCAGGTGGGTGCAGATTCAAATTTCGTAGATTTATTTCGATTATTTTTCAGGCTTTTCTACGAATTAATAAAATATAGTGTTCACAATCAAACCGGTATTGCTCAATACAATAGAAAAGGCAATTTATTTTCTGGCAGATTTTCCTATAAAAATGTATCAAACAACCAAATCCTATTCAATATACTATAGTCGTAAGTATGTGCCGAAATTATTTAGTATAGTTTTGAATAGACAATTTAAATACCTACCTATACAAGATATGATATCGAGGCCTGTCGTGGCGCAGCGGCACGAGCGTTGCCTGTAACCGACAGGTTCTGGGTTCGATCCC
Organism: Eueides tales michaeli; assembly: GCA_018249855.1. Lineage (NCBI taxonomy): Eukaryota > Metazoa > Arthropoda > Insecta > Lepidoptera > Nymphalidae > Eueides > Eueides tales. The sequence goes on along the minus strand of DWMZ01002918.1, from coordinate 3,303 downwards.
CAGTCGAGGAAATGAAATATTTAATATTTTCAATTTAAATATTTAATGTTTTCATTTCTTCGCTCTGGTGATAAGGCAAAAGCGCGGCTTTGAGTTCCGCCACTCAACACGCAATGCCTCAAAATCCGTGGAAAGTGGGGAACGGACGTGGAACGGAGTGTCTTGACACTAGGTTCCCGGGTTCCCTCTGCCTACCCTGCCTTGTGCGGGATACAGCGTGAAGGTATAAAAAAAAACAAAATATGATTTCAAGCCTGTCCCTAGACAGAAGAGGCGTGAACTGAGACTGTAACCGCGACTGGTTGTAGATTAGATCTCCACCCGATGAAATAAAATATTTAATATATTAATTTTTCGTTACGACGGAACGTGAGGATTGGAAGAGTCTAAATGGGAACGTGGATGTTGAGAACAGAGTGTCGCAACACTGCCACGTGATACAGCGTGAGTCTGAAAAAAATATATAACTTAACCTATTTATGTAAACATATTACTTATTTAAAAGTGACTTACTTGACAGGCTTCACTCAATTCAGCAATAGTGTCCCTCGTACATATCATATAGTTATCTATAATGTTGTGATACCGCGGCCCCCAGCGTTGCTTGCAGTTCTCTTTGGTTATGATTTCCACTGATGTCTCTAACAACTCTTGAGCTGAACGACTCCTTTTGTTTACCCACTGAATTATATTTTTTATGAAACAAAATTAAATTTTATAGGCATAATCAATGACTGTGGTGGTGCAGGGCACAGGCTGGGTGTTCTATCACTACTCGACGTCATGAAGCTTATAATATTTTCATTCTCTGGCTTTGGTGATGCGATTAATCGCGTCGTTAAGTGGCGCTACTTAACACGCATTATCTTAATGGGTATGGAGTGTCTTAACACTAAATTCTCATGTCCCCCATGGCTACTCTGCTATGTGGGGGATACAGCGTGAAGCTAAAAAAAAAATACCTACATCATTATATCTATCGGTGCTTCCCCACCCAGCTATAATGCCGGAATTTCCAGGATTTTCATATCTAGATGTTTGATTATTGTAGCATATTGGTTTTGGAACAAAGTCACAGCCTCGTATGCGTCTGGTAAAATCAAAGTCATCTTCGACTTTCACGATCGCTATGTCATTGTTCATCCACCTTATGTTGTCGTTTTCATGACCGTCGAAAACATAGTCTAGGAAAAATAAAATATATAAAATAATATTATATAACAAAAACATGACATTATTAAAGGAATGAAAAGGAACGTATGTTGAGGCCTGTCATGGCACAGGGGCACGAGCGTGTGAGTGTAAAATAGGAACTTAATGGTTATTGGTATCACTTTTAAAATAGCGTTCTTTTTTTAAACATTTTAATTAATTTAAGTGTACATCCATCCTGTTCATAGTAAATCCTTTAGGACCACACTCCATTAAAGCGGAGAAGAGTCGAGCAGACAGATTTTTTTAAAACAACCAATAGAATTTCTTCATTCACATATTCCATCTCCAGTGGATATCGCTATTATTTGTTAAAAAAACATCTTGTCTCTGCTTTGGTAGAGTTCGGGCTTTAGAATAATAGAATAATAGATATATATATATATAGTTAAGTTGAGTTCTACCACCTAACATATTCGCAAATATGTGCGGAAATTGGAGAACGAAGTGTGGATCGTGTGTGTCTTATCACTAACTTTAAGATTTAGGATACAGCGTAAAGCTAAAAGAAATAGTAATAAACTTACTCCTAGGAATGCACTTCCACACAGCTTTCTTTGCTCCGTTCTTAATACATGGATTATTGTAACGATCGTCTTCTTCATTATGACTAAAAGTTGAAATATAAATATTTACAGTTTAACACAATCAATGACAATTGCCTTATATATAAACTATGTATGTATATATGTACGAGGTATCTGTAAATACTATGAAAGAAGTTTTAGCAATTACCTGTGAGTGCCAGAAACAACATAGAACCGTTTAGCGTCCTCTATACAAGCGGCGGAAGTCAGTATGTATTGCTCGTGCACTATAACTCCACCGCAAAGCCAACGACGGTAACTTGAAAATTTCGGATTATTTACGGGTAGTTTCAAATATACCTAGAAAACCATATTTGTGAATTCCACAATTCCTTCACAAAGTAATATAAGGCTTCGTTCGCTTAAACTTAATATTATTAACCGGATTATATTAAATCTTAACAAAAATGTACGAGTTAAGTTAGTCTAAAGCTGTTTTGTTGTTTTTCTGTGAAAGTTTAGAACCTACACTCCGTTCCCTTAATGGGACACATCCGTTCTCCACGTTCTGCCGAGTCTGCCGAGGCACTGCGTGTTGAGTGGCGAAACTAAACTATAGAATCTATCCTTATATTAAATACATGACGTTAAAATATCCAAAGTTTATTGTAATTTGTGTTAAAAGTTTATCGTAATTTATTTTACTTTGTGTTGTTTATAATTTGTATATAAAATATATACATATATAGAAATGAACAAAAAGCAAAATGTATTATGTAAAGTCTATGTTAATATACCATATAAGGTCTGTTATTGCCAGATTGTTCTCCGTTAATAATCCTCCTAGTATTGTTTAAAATACCCTCAATTTGAGTAACATTAGTGTTTAGAAGGATATTTTTTGCTTCCAATGGCAAACTTGCTGCGTTAAGCAATTTTACATCTGCAATAAAAAGAAAATAATTACAAATTGATGATGAATTATTTTAGGATACTTCAAAACTTTTCATAAGATAATGAATAAGTAGGGATATTTCTAAAGATAAAATTGAAAAAAAATACGTGTTAAAAATATTATAATCGACTCTTTTTTTCTGTGGATGGATATTATACATTATATCTAATTAGGTATATTTACCTAGATTGTGAAGGTGAATAATACGTTTTTGGCTTTACGATGAATCTCGCTTAACTATAGCAAAGTGAATCTAGTGCTAATAAATTTCATTCCCTACTACTCGCTCAATTTTGGAAATATTGTGCGTTGAATGACAGAACTCAACGTCGCTTTTTTGACTTTTTTCCAATAAAAATTCATTAATTCCGCCAAGTGGAAAATAACTCACAACCCGCAAGTGCCACTGCGGCATGACGGCCTCAATCAGGCATTATATAAGTAAGAAAAATAATGATAAAATCATACCGATTATAATAAATAGTATTGATATAATTAAATTTTGCAAGCACTCTCGTCTTTTAACATTATATATGCATAACGTCATTGTAGTAAAAAATATGGTTTTGGATAACATTAACTTCATATGGACATGGTTGCTTACAATGT
>DWMZ01002917.1:0-13447 GCA_018249855.1 Eueides tales michaeli | reverse complement strand
TGTGGCAAAGGTGGTAGTATACCTTTATACAGTAAAATTAATGATTGTGATATTATGGGTGCATTACGAAGTGTCACTAATATCACGGTGAGTCAAAAATGTTTGTAAAGCATTTCTATTTTTTTCTTATATAGTTTGATAGGCATAGGAAATTTAGTGCTGAGACATTATGTTCCACAGTTTTTATTTTAATTTTCTTAAAAAAAAATAAATTTCCTATAAAAATTTCCTTGAGTGAAAAATAACTGCTCTTTTGGGACAGACAGAGAAAATTTACGAAACCTGTCTCAACTAGTTTTTATGTTCAGTTAAATTTCATGTCATTGTACTAATTAAATGGCTATCATGCAATAATGTAAATCATTCTAAATACATATTAAACATATTTTTACAGATAAGTGCAGATGATTCTCTGCCTAAATATATATGCAATGAATGCTTGCAGCTACTTAATGTTGCTATAACATTTAAAAAAACGTGTGAATCAGCTGATAGAAAGTTTAGAAAGATATTAAATCCTATGGGCAAGTAAATAATAATAGAATGCTTATTTTTAATCTTTAGGTAGTTTTACTGTGGAGGTTAAGACTTTGACATTGAGAGGTGGAACTCAACTTTACTACAAAAAAAAATGGCAGCTTAAAATGTAATAATTTAATACTGTCTTGCTATATAAACAAAACACAAAAAATACTATGATATCTCATTTACCGTGACTGTATCTACAGATAGACACATTCCTATTCTTTTACAATAATTTCTTGCATTAAAAGGCTTTACAATATAATTGTTGTTTTACATTAATATTGAAACTTTTAGCTTAATAAATTGTAATGAAAATGAATATACTAGTAATTTTATAATTATATTGCTTCCATAGGTGACCCATTGCTTCACTCATATCCATATTCAAAACATGACTTCCAATTGATATTGCATCAAATGAAACTGAAGCGAATGGAGGAAGACCAGAAAGCTGATAGAGAAAGAAGGAAAAAAGAAAGATTACTAGAGAAAAAAGATATGAAATCTAAGGAATTTAATTGTTCACCTTGTGACCTAACATTTCCTACTAAGGTTATTTTTATCCATTTAATTTTAATCATAATATTAAAGAATTAGTAATTATATAGTACATGTTATTTATTATAAAATCATGTAATCACTCTCACTCAGCTTTATGCTGTATCCCATGCACATGGCAGGGTAGGCAGAGGGAACTTGGGAACCTAGTGTTAAGACACTCCATTCTACTTACGTTCCCCACTTTCCGCTGAATTTTGAGGCATTGCGTGTTGTGTGGCGGAACTCAACGCCGCGCTTTTGCCTTATTACCAGAGCAAAGAAAATGAAACATTAAATATTTAAATTGAAAATATTAAATATTTCATTTCCCCAAAAGGAAATCGATCCCTCAACCTGTCGGTTACAGTCACACTATTGTGCCGCTGCACCACGTCCCTCTGCTCATGTAATCAAATTACAGAATTTTCTGATTATTCAATTACTAAAATCAAATTTAAATTATTGCAATTTCTGTTCAACTATATTCTTTTGATCCATCACTAAATATCTATATATCTATTTTTTTATATATATCATAAAGCAGAAAAAAATGTTTGGTTATGTGCCCCAATCTCAGAAAAAATATTTTTGTGTAGAATAATATTTGGCTGAGTATGAAGTATATAAAAAAATAATAATAATAAGAAGAAATAGCTATAGTATCTATAATTTATTCAAAATGATTTTTCTATATCATTTAATTGTTACCTACAGGAGAAATTAAATGCGCATAGAAGGGAGAGACAATGCATGCGTCGTGCATGCGACATATGCGGGCAACTCGTGCGTAGCATATCACAGCATATGCGACACAACCACGAACAGAGCGTTGTACACAAGTGTCCTACATGCGGAAAGGAGTTCCCTAATATAGCGAGGCTGAAGAATCATATGTGAATTAAATTTTATTATCCTATTTAGATTTTACTAATAATTTGCTTTTTTTTGTGTGTTGTTCCAATTTGGAACTAATTTAATTACTAATTTAATTCAAATTAAGGCATAATAATTGTATATTTTGTAATAAAAAGATGAGATGATTTCTCACCTTTTTATTACAAAATATACAATCAAAAATGTATAAGTCAAAAATACCAAAAACTGCATTATAGTAATGCATGCAATTTTATAGAAAAATGCATAAATTAAAAAACCCAACTGCATAGCACTAAAAAGAAAAAAACGAGCCAAATTAAAAATATATTAGGATTAAGTCAGGACCTATTATATTTTACAAAGTTTCCTGTGAGTTTACGCCACATATGGACAGACATACTTGTATGTATATATATATATACATAGATTGACAAATATATTGCCATCATTTGCGTTGCGTTGGTAAAAAAGAAACTAGGTTTATTAATTGATAATTAAAACTCCAGATAGGCAAACACGTCAAATTGTTATAACTTTGACCTGTTTGTCAGTCTCTTATCTTTTTGCGTCGGATCTAGAAAGAAGTCTGACAAGTTTTGCCGTGTGATTCCGGCTAAGAATAGGATCACCCTGGTAATGTTGGTGCCGTAAGAGGCGACTAAAGTACGTGTGGGAGAGCCACGTTATCAGTAATGGCAACACGCATGGGCAGCCTCAACCGGATTGTTATCACTCCCGGCATTTAAAACCGGCGTCAGTTGAGTCATGCCCGGCCCCGGTGCCCATCCACCTTAAAGGCCGACAACGCTCCTGTAGCTTCTTTGATGTTACAGAAGGCCGTGGGCGGTGGTGATCACTCACCATCAGGTGACCCGTACGCTCGGTTGCCGTGTCTTTTCCATAAAAAAAACGCACACGTCTACAGCTAGTTTCATGGCGTCCCCCATGCCCCACAGGCTGGTGCACACGAACACGTTCAACTTCTTCTGCGACCTGTGCCCGTACAAGTGCAAGTACAAGTACTACCTGGTGATGCACATGCGCACGCACACGGGCGAGAAGCCGTACAAGTGCGCGGAGTGCCCCGCCACCTTCGTGCACCCCTCCAACCTCAACAAGCACAAGCTCACACACCAGGAGAAGCAGTTTAAGGTAAGGGTGTTCCGAACGATGTGCTCTTTTTTGGAAACTGTTTATTTTATGCTTTGTGTTCTTTATTTCTGTTCTGTTTATATTTTTCAGCCAAACCAAGTTCAATGTTTTCTCTTTTTATATAGTTGAATTTTGTGTGATTGATAACATACATTAGACCGACCGACGTTCTGTAATCCTAAATAGCTAACGGTAGTTCTATGAACTACCTTAATTAGCTAATCATTCGACTTTTTGACGAACGTATTTTGAATATGACTTTATATAAAACTACTTAAAGATATTGAAAGTTTTATTTTATTATTTTGCTTTATAGGATATAAATAAAAGAAATAAACATATTTGCTTAACATACAAATTATATTTTTAATGAGACCTACCATTTATTAAGACCAATTTTTCTTCTTAAAAATAAAAAACAAAAAACAAAAATAAAGTAACCTTTTCTTCTTATAAAATTAATAACATTACAACATAAAGTGAGAAAATTAATAATATGGACTTTTATTTGGCACAAGTTGGGCAAAAGCCAATATTATGTTCACCATATATAGGAATGTTGCAACTGCTGTAATTCTTTTCGTCGTGCGCCTTTTTTATAGGAGCACACACTACAGCTCTTTATTTCTTTGCTGTGGTGTCTCCAGACACCAGAGAACTTCTTCTGTCTGATGAAACAGATACATGGTCAATTGGATCTTCAGTAACTTGCTTAGTATTCAGCACATCTTGTATTAGGTACTTTATTTTTCCATCGGCCATCGGTTAGTTTTACGATTGCAAGACTTTTTTGAACACATCTGGTCAAATGTGTCTATTCTTGTTATCCAGTGGACTGGCATTGAATGGATTTTCATCTGGTCTTTCATCGTAGGGTTGGGTTCGTGCAAAGGATTGTCTCGGTAGTCGCTTTTCACATCATATACTAATATATTATTCTCCGTCTTACTGTTTAATCGTCACACTCTTCATTTTCGAGTGCCGCAACTATATCTTCATCTGTGATTATCGGCCACACCGCCATGGTCCACGTATTAAAACATTATTAAATGTATCATAATTTAGTACTAGGTAGATGCAAAAGTTACACAAAAGCTAAACATTCGACAAAATGACGACTACGAGCTAGGTATATCAAAAACCAAAGTACTTACCGGATGCGCACAAGTGCCTCGCAGCTCGGCGGTCACTGGTCGCCCGAAACATCACACCCGAAACATCTCGAGAGGGAAATAGAACAACGTTGCCAGCAGTCATCATTTTGATGAATGTTAACTTTCTGGGGTTAAGCAAAATTACGTGTTGGTGATCGTAATTGATACGAGTATATGCAAGTCAACGACTAAGACATAAAAGCTTGCTATATGAATAAAAAAATCACAGTACCTTTAACTTGGCTTTGTTTTAGCTAGAGATATCATTACTTTTTATAGGGAAATAAAAAGCTCCATGAAGACTTCTTTTTGCCGAAAGCAGAGTTTTTAATTAAATAGTTTAGCAGAACTTCTAGTGCCATAAATAGAATTACGTTTCTCATACATATGTACATAAATAGAGAAGGCTTATCACATTAAATAACTTATATTGTGTGATCTTTCAATTTCTCTCAGATCTTTCAATTTCTCTCAGACCTTAGCCCAACTCTTAGGGTTCTTTATGTACCTCTATTTCTGTACTAAATGTACCCTATTCTCCATAATTTTTGTATAATAAAAGATGATTAGAGAGAGATCTTATCATGGAGAATAAATGTTACAAAGACAGTCAATACTTAAAATAGCTTGACAGGTCTTTTACATCTTCTCATTAGCGTAACCAGGTCCAGATCTTCGATGTTCCTAAATTTGATAGTTTTCCCTTTGCGGAAATTCAATTCCACCCTTTTACCAAATTTCAGCTCTAGGTCTATGGGAAGTGCTAGTTCTATTTTGATGGTTAATGAGTGTGTAAGTGAATCAGTATCGATATAGTGGAACTTGCTTTGCATAACTTCGTAAATATATGACCTAAAAATTTAAAATGTTGAGGTTCTGGTGATTGCTTTTAGTTTATAAATAATAATAATAAAGTACTATCTCAACTATCGCATAGTTTAAAAGCTCTAAATCTAACGATTCTCAAATGGGGGCTCGAAATAGTTCCGAAAAAGGATAACACGGCATCGCTTTGCTCAGCGCCCAACTTGAGTAAGACGCTGTGCCCCAAGATATGTCTATTTTCACAACTTGTAATCTATTATCTAGATAAGATTTAAATATATTTAAGGCATTTCCTGTGATTTTAGTGGTTCTAGTTTTTAAATTAGAAAATTATGACTAACTGTGTCTAACGTGTTCTTCAGGCATCATGGAGTATTATAAGGCTGCAAGCACTTTATTCTTTCCGAATACTCTATGTGCGGAAATAAAAAAAACTGTCCAAGAGCCGCTACCATAACTGACCTCTCCCATAAAACATTGTGCAAATTGATTGCCTTGTCTTCGGTATACCTTATTTTATCCAACATTACCGTACAACATTATCTTGGATTCGTCAGTGAAACGTACCCAGGCCTCATTGCTCCCTAATCTAGTTTAAATACTTGATGATCTGCACAGAATTATATGTCGATCTCATCACTATTTTAAGCTGTCCACTCACATTACATGAACGACGGCACATATTATTTTAAAGAATTAAACCATATTGAATAATACCATTCTGAATAATACACACCTTCATACAATATCAAAACCTGAAATACTATGAGGCTCGATTCTACTGTCCGGAAATGTATAAAAGCATTGTTTATTATTTTTCTCACTCATTTCTTTATGGCTAAATATAAATTTTAGATACTTGATACAAAAATAATAAATTCATAATAAACAACTTGTACTTAGTATATTTGCATAAGCATCTACTAAGTTATATGTGTATTCCATAATTTACTCGCCAAAAAGTCTAAAATATGAGAGCAAAGTGGACGACGGAGTGAGCACTAGTTACCCACTGCGAACATTGAAGCTAAAATCCAAATATAAAATATTTATTATAGTGCTTACTCTGCGAGAAGGCTTTCCGAACTGGTACAGCGCTCTGGGAGCATCACGACGCGAAACACATGAATATAAAACATCGATGCACGTACTGTGGAAGGGACTTTTGTTATAAGTAAGGAAATTAATAATTTATTTACTTACTTTTTATAAGTATAATGTACGTAGGGTAATAGGAATTTCATAGAATATGTGTAACACAAACTTTGTAGCTTACAATAATATTCGTAATAACGTTCTTTCAGTAAAAAAGAAAAAAAAATCATCATGTTTTATCTACACTACGTATCTGTGATACGTTATAAAATATATGCCACTATCAATGTGTAAAACATATAACCGTGCTTTACGCAGTCAGTAAAATGTTTATAATTTTTTTTCAACCGATGTTATGAAAATAAAAATACATTTTTTTTATCAAAATAAGAACTAAAATCAATTATTTTTTCACAGATCAGATTTACGTAAACACGAAATTCGTAACCACAACCGTGTGAAACGAGACTACATAGGCGGAGAGCCCACATACAAGAGAGTGGAGAGATTACAAAAGATGCAAGAAGACGAGGCGATGGAGAAATGGCAGCAACAACAGATAACTGTTGATCAACACCAAGCGTATGTGGAACAGCCCAAAGACAACACATTCATACAAACTAGCCACCCTATGTATGTGTCGGATGTGAACGGGATGATACAACAGTCTGTTATTGGTGAGTTATTGGTTTGAGAGATTGTTGTAAATTTATATCTTATTTGTAATAGCGTATGAAAATTTCGATGTAGTTTAATAGGAACGTATCGGTTAGTGGTTAGAGCGCTTGGACGGTTTCCAAGAGACACTGGTTCAATTTTTATGTATGTTTTCTAGATGAGTACTGTAATATTTTGTGTAAATTAAAAAAGGGATACTATATTAATATTTTTAAGGTTTTTCTTACAATCCTAAGACTTTTTTTGGAAAATGTAAAAAAAAATATTATATAGCGAGGCTAGAACTCGTGTGTCTTGAAATCAGTTCAAGCGCTTTCTGGATCAAGGATTCTTGCAGAATGAGCTTACTCTATCTGGTCCTCTAGTGTGATTTGTCTGAGACTTTAAATTTTTAAAGAGTTGGTCCCAGGTGGTATAAATTTTTCCAAACATCTTCTCTATTGAAATTAGGTTTTTTTGTATTTCAAAAGCCTCGATATATCTATTCTCCCTAGCGAGTATATGGGTTATATAAAACCTGATGTAACGATTGGGTTTGTTCGGTGTATGCTCACACAGTGCTGATTTTGATACAAGCCCATTCTTGACATCGGAGATGTGTTCCTTCATCTTAACACCGATGCTTCTCTTTATTTGATCTATATATGATAAGCCACAGTCACAATTTGTATACACCTGCACACTGCAAAGGAATATTACTTTTTACTGGTCTCAAGAATTGGCTCACTTTCTTGGTAGACTTGAATATAGTTTTAATAGAAGCTCTTCTTAAGATGTTGCCGATCTTGCCTGTAACCCCCTTCACATATAGTAATCTCAAGCATTACATCAAGTTTGATATACCGAATATTCTCGCTAGGGAGAACAGATATATTCCCAGAATGATCCGCGAGGCTATTGAAATATAAAAACATCCTAATTTCAATAGAAAAGATGGTTTAAAAATTTATACCACCAGGGACCCACTCTTCAAAAATTTAAAGTCTCAGGCAAATCACACTAGAGGACCAGATAGAGTAAGCTCATTCTGCAAGAATGCAGCGCAGTACGCGAGGCAATTAAGAAATCATTGGCGGTAGTTTGATATAATAATTATGTCAACTGACAGACGAATGCCACCTCAGTCTTCCCGGGACCACGGACTTCTGTAAAGTGTTCGAAACGTCGGGTTTCCAAAAATGTTCAAAATTCAATATACGCGATTAATCGTCTAAAATTGTTTCATTTAAAATCTGTAACAACTGCGAAAATCAAAGATACTAGTGTGTACCTTTCATAAGGAATTCATCGTTTTCTTGATCTCTTTATATAATTTTTACATATTAATTTAATAATAAACAAATAATTAAAATTGCGAATGGCGGATTTCTTATTTGTTAATTCTTTAAATCCTTCTGTTGATTTCATATTTTGATATTAGTTTCAATGTTTAAATCTAAACTCTTGAAAGTTTTATACTCAAACTTGTTGGTTATTTGATAACATTTATACAGTAGAAGCTCAAGTGCTAAGTAGTTTAGAACTTTTCAACGATTTTTGCTTCGGAAATTTTCATATTTTGATTAAATCGAAGTCTTTATTTCAGCTCCACAGCAAACTGTACAGTTGACTTTGTAAGTATGCATTCCTATTCTAAATATATTAAATTCTGAAATATTTTAATTTAATTAAACGCACGTAATTCTATTATTTTTTTAGTGATTTACTCAGCTGTATCTAAACATGATAGGGTAGACAGGAAAAACTTGGAAGCCTAGTGTTAAGACACTCTATTTCGTTCTCCACTTTCCTCCTTTTGGATCGTGTTGAGTGGCGTAACTCCACGCCGCGCTTTGCCTTGTTACTAGAGCGAAGAAATGAAAACTTTAGATATTTAAATTGAATATATTTAATATTTTTACTATTATTAAAATGTTATTCCACACTTAGTAAAGAAAAATACTAAATTTAAAAACGTATAAAAATTTGAACGAAGCAGTATTTGAACCCGCGCTTATCTTGGACTGATTCCAAGAGGCGCGGGTTCAAATCCTGCGTCCTTAAAATTTTTATACGTTTTTAAATTTAGTACGAATATATTTAATATTTCATTACCTCGAGTGGGAATTGGACCCACAATCTGTCGTGTTTACAGTATGCTTATGCCACAACAGGCCTCTTTAACGAGTTTATAAGGATAAAGTTATTTTTTATGTGGAATGAACCAAAAATTGGAATTCAATTGACGACAAATATGTGTTTTGTAATCTTTTTACATTATTATTTATTACTTTTATCTCAAAATAATAATATTTTTCGTACAAAAAACTAGAAAAAAAAGCTAATTTAAGTTACTTTAAAATTAAATTTTAATGCACTATATTGAAACATGGCTTCACACTTCCATTTCTTCGCCGCGATTCATTTTCTTACCAGAGTGAGAAAAAACAACTATCACGTTTGTAGCCATATGAGGTGCCGCTGCGCAACAACGGTCTCTTGACTTGATTCTAAACGAGTTTCTATTCTTTTTACAGACCAGAACTTATATTGAAGAAGGACGACGGCAAAATTTATGATCAACAAGGCATGCCATATTTCTAAAGTGAACTATGTAAATATATTAATTAGAATAAAATGAAATGTTGCATTAATTACTGTTTAAATATGTTTTAATTAAGAGGTTATTCTATTTGTTTAAACAAATATATACTTTTTTTAATATAGGTTCCAGTGCCATGATGTTAATTTTATTATTTTCATGCTCAAAAATGGCTGCCATTTCTATACATAGGCTTAGGTTATATTCACAGTAGGAATTCTAATATCTTTATATTTAATAAAATTACATATAAAACAAGATGTATTCAAATTATTATGAAATATCGTGCTTGATTCTGTTTATTGAATGAATTATTCATACATATATCCATAAAAATATAAAAGTAAGATTATGCAAATGTATCGTATCGTGACGCAGTTGGAACGTGTCTTGGAGTAAATAGTGGTAGCTTCTAATCTCAGTGGTTTTGTATATAAATATATATTTAACTTATTTATATATTTTTTTATCTTAACGCTGTACCTCACTTGTTTTAAGGTAGCCAGAGGGAACCTTATTTAACATAAAAATCCGTTTTCAACTTGCCTTTCAATTTCGGAGATAAATGAAGAAGAAAGAAGAGTTAAATGGCAGAACTCAACGCCTCGCTATGTCTTATTTTAGACAAATGGAATGAAATTTATTCATACACCGATATGTGAATTGATTTCACAACTGTCGCATTTATAGCCAGACGCCTGTACATTTGCGTTACAACGGCTTCTATATTTTTTTGGTTTTATACATAAATGTTCTACGTCTAGTTAGAAATTATATTTCAAATAAATTCTTCTTAAATAATTTTAAATTCATTTTAACATCACACCAGCTAAAAATATTTCTTTGGAATAGGTATGTATTAGTAAAATAAAAGCAGATAACACAAATGATACTTGCATCTAGAGCACAAGCTAAATTTTGAACGTGACATTTATATACAATGTGATCCTATCGAAGTCGTGTCTCACGTAAAATCGACAGCTGTTGCATTTTGATTTATTTAGAAATAAAAGTGCAATATCTATTCTATTCTCTTATACTCTTTGTTATTTGTCTATGCCTTAATAAATCATATGAATATTGTCTATGTATACGGTTATGTAACTGGCCGTTTCCAGTGGTCATAAATCATAATTATGAGAGTCACGATATGATATTTGAAGCGACCCTTTCTTACTTACTACTCGTTGTGGCCATCATAAGCGTCACAACGAAAATAACGTATTATATATATTTTAGCAAGACCGTACTGTCGGTGATGTAACCGCAATACTCTGTAGCCGCCCTTTACCGTAAAATATTTGTGTAATAAATATTTATATTAACATACACGATGTAATCTTTATATTATCTATGAATCGTAGTGATTTACTAAATAAAAAACTATGTACAATCTGTGTGTGTTTTATTCGTTTTATTTTTAATATTTTGAAAATATGTAACCATTTTAAATTTATTAGTAATTTTTAACTCGTCATGTTAATTAACTGATTTAATATTGTAAATATATGTGGTTGTGGTATGATGTGGGATCGATCCCCACTCGAAGAAGTAAAGTAATTAATATGTTTTTTCAAAAGAAATATTTAACATTTTCATTTCTTTACTCTGGTAAAAAAGCAAAGCGCGGCGTTGAACTCCGCTTGTATTAACGTTTAAAAGTTTTTTATGTTTGCGACTCTATTGTTATCTGATTGAATAAACAATTTCACTATTGTAGCTTATTTCATTTTTCATTCAAATTAAAAAATCAATACCAACCAACACGATACTATGTTACATTATGCTAATCGGTTTTAACTCCTAGGTATTGCCATTTGGCTGAGTATAAAGTTATTAGTTAAATAGTAATAATAAAAAAATATTATATCCATAATTTATTCTAAATATTTTTTGGAGGAGAGAAGGAGGAGGAGGAGAAGTTAAATGCACATAGAAGGGAGAGACAATGCATGCGATATGCAACTCGTGCGCATATCACAGCATATGCGACACGACCACGAGCACAGCGTGCACAAGTGTCCTACATGCGGAAGGGAGTTCCTCAATATAGCGAGGCTGAAGAATCATATGTGAATTAAAATTTATTATCTTATTTAAATTTTATTAATAGTTAGCTTATATTTTGAGTGTTGTTCGAATTTTCTTTAATTTTTAAGGCATAATAATTGTATATTCTAATAGAAATTCCAAATTAACGGCATTTAATTATTAATAAAAAAATGAGATTCTATAAGAAGAGACTTCAGTGGTACAAAACGCAATTTTTGTTTTTTTTTTTTTAAATAAACCAAAAAAATTTTGTATTGTTGGCCACCCTGAAGTTAGGCTTTCTGAGCGCGCTTCTAGCTCTTAAACTGTTAATCTAATTAAAAATATACAAGAACCATCTATAAACAAGGCTTTACATTACAATAAAATATAATTATAAAATATATATATTAAGCGCTTAAAAGTATTTTGACAAGTCCATTTTTGTTATTATCTTGTTTCTGTGTAGTTCTGAATAAGTGCGGTTATTTCTACAATATTATTTACGATGTGCCTCAACTACTGTGAGATACAAGTTAGGCTCATAAGTATACCCACACACATAATATATCACACACATGCTTTGATTTGTGCTTTTAGCATTCGGCAGCATTTCCTTCTTTAATATCTCGGCGTAAACAAAACGATCCATAATACCTTTCATTCTAATTAGTGGTCCAACTCCGTGGCGAGATAAGCATCCCCAAGCTATAACGTTGCCACCGCCATGTTTCACTGTGGGTATTTGGTATCGAACATTAAATCTTTTATTTACAGGGCATTGTACATACCGTATGGCACCAGATGACAATAAATTAAATTTGCTTTCAACACTCCACAGCACTTTGGACCATTGTGAACTCGTCCAGGATCTGAACTTTTTCGCGAACGCAAGACGCAGATTTCTGTTCTTAACAGAAATCAGGAGTTTTTTAGTTGGGCGTTGTCCATGCAATCCGAACTCTTTTAATCGACGTTTTACAGTTGAAACGTGAATAGCCAAGTCATAGTTTTCTTGTAACTCGTTTTTTATTTGCACAACCGATTTTCGGACATCACTCTTCGATAATTTTTTTATCACGCAGTGCGGAAAAAACTACTTTAGAAGTAGTTTTTTCCGCACGGCTACTTCGAGGCTTATTTTATACAGTTTTACGTTTATTATAAGCTTTGGAGGGGGGAATAGAGTGTCATAACAATAGGTTCCCTCTGTCTATTCTGCTATACGGGAAAAAGCTGCTTTATTCATCATGGCTTAGAGGCTGTCATAGACCTTATTTCGAATCGCTTGAACCACTCGCGGAAGTGAATTACTTATTATTTCCATTTCTTGGGTTTTTTTGAAAGCACTTAGTTCCGGCGCTCAACAGTCAATGCTTTAAATTCAGCGGCAAGTGGGCACATAATTGTCGTAATAGGAACGAAGTACAGTAGTCCAAGTTACACAGAGAGATCTTGCGAAACTAGTGTTAGGACACTCCGTTCCACTTTCATTCCCTACTTTCAGCCGAATTTGAGGCATTGCGTGTCAAGTGCCGGAACTTTACACCGCAATAATAATATATGTATTACATATATATAGTTAGTTACATTGTACCATTATTATTTGAAGTACGCCATAAACCCGCGTTCGTATCATTGCCCTATTAATGAGTGGTGTGGTTTTAGACAGTTTAAATAATGGACTGTGGCCTTTTATTCAGATAAAGTAATTTGTGGTGCAAAATTCGATATAACGGTGGCTTAAATTAAATTATGTGCAGATATCAGCATGTATAATATCGATGATCGTGTTATTTTTTTGTCTGGATGACGTGTTCATTTTTTTTCTGGAAATTATATAGATATATATTAAAAAAAAAATGAAAATTAAACCTAGCTACTAGTTCATCGCGCCTCCTTAACATTATGTATATATATATATATATATATATATATATATATATATATATATATATATATATATATATATATATATATATATATATAT
>DWMZ01002916.1:0-13447 GCA_018249855.1 Eueides tales michaeli | reverse complement strand
TGAAGTAGCGAAGTCAATACCGCGCTTTATTTTACTATCAAAGTGAAGAAAACGAAAACATTAAATATTTTATTTCACCAAGTGGACATCGAACTCACAACCTGTCGTTTACAGACACATGTCTAGGACTCTAGGGCTATTGTGGAATTATTATATCTAAAATTCACATCATTTGAAACAAAATATTCAACATTATTGAAATTTTTACCTTAATTTTTTTTTTACCTAATTCGTAATTTTTATTTAATGTAGTAATATATTTTTTAACTTTATTGAAAGTGGCGTTAAACCCTACAGATGCTAATTACCTTAAACCAAATTAATTATTTTAATTAATTATTTGAATTAAATTTCGGTAAGCTTCAACCATTTCAGTACGTATGCTTATACTTTCATCAATCTCTGTAATGTGTGTTAAATTTATGCAGTTTGATATATCTAGTAATACAGTTTGTTTAATAAAATCTTTAGCTTATATAAGCTTTAGATTAATGACATTTAAATGATGGAAAAAGAAATAGAGTGTCGAAGTGTCAATATTGAGTGTAGAAACGTATGGATATTGTAATATTTTTTGTATGTTACAAACAAATTATATACATATTGTCCGTTTGGTCACATTCGGAATCCTAAAAAGCAAATAAAGACGACGCTAAGTATGAGCTGAGTAAATATAAATTTAATTATTTAATATATCTATGTAGAAATAAAAAATAAAATATACCATGTCCATTGTCTATTTTACATCATTTAGTAAAAAAATAACATTAAAACATTATTCCGGCGTTGTGTAAAACGAGCTCCTGTTGCCACGTCTTCAAAACTAGTGCAATATAATTTGTAGCAACGCATCAAAAATAGATTGTTTACCTCGCGACTTTCTCTCCCACTTTCATTGGTTGGTGGAAGAGATTTCTTTTAGAGATAAGCCCGCCATTGTCAACTTACTTTAAATTATTTTGTCACTTTATGTTTTTATACATGCAATAAGGAATATATTAAGAAAATTGCCTACAATCGCAATTCCAATATGTAATTGCGATTGTAGCCAATATTCTTACTGAGTACGGTCTACCTATTCCCTTAGCACCATCTTAACGAGTTGACTGCTATAGTTAATGAGAGCGCATTCAAATTTATAACGGAACAAAGATAAATATTTTGTCAGGTAACCAAGGAAAGCTGTTTTGCTTAGATACTCCAGGAGGCTTTAGAAAAACCTATCTGACAAGGGCAATTCTAGCTGATTTAAAATAAAATTAAGTTGATAAAAGAAGATTACTCTTGCAGTGGTATCTTTAGGCATTTGTTTTTACGCCTTTCTCACTTAACTGAGGTACAGTTAAGCCCCAATATAGATTCCTAACCAAACCATGAGTGAGGATGAAAAATGACCTCGCTGGACACGTGGAATACGGTTGCTTACCTCTTCAAGGCTGTGGGCGTATACCTTATCATTTTGTTTATTGTAGCTCTCCTCCACGGTAAAAATTTGTTCGTCCGAAAAGAGAATTTGTCGATGCTTTTTTCCCGCGTACCGCTTCAACAAAACGCGGGATCTCTTTAGTCTCATGTCCATTAGACGCGCATTTAAACGATGTACTGTTTTTCTGCGATAGGCTCGTAGCCCTAGGTCTTCAACACCCTTTTGACCGTGGTTCTGCTTAACCCTATTTGAAAGGCTAACAGTTCTGCTTGCGTATGGGATTTCTTTGGATTCGCGCCTTCACAGCTTTTATCACTGCTGGTGGCCTAACAGAGCGAGGACGATCACTTCTTTTTCTATCTTCCAAACTTGAGTCCTCATTATACCGTTTGATGGCACGATAAATGAATGTTTTGGTTAAATTCATTTTTTTTAGTATATCAAAAATCTGAGTTGGGGCGTAAACACATCGATGTAGCGCGATAACCGGAACTTTTCTTTAAGCGTCCACTCCATATTTAATAATACACATTCTTATTTTCGCAAAAGATTCTAAATTCAAATTTAAAAAAACATTTTTGTGGCCAGCATTCCATAATTAATAAGTTTCTGTGTGTTTCTGTGTGACAGAACTTATGACCTGACTAAGTATATATATATATATATATATATATATATATATATATATATATATATATATATATATATATATATATATATATATATATATATATATATATCATACTATCATACTTCATATACTAATATACTAATATTATAAATGTGAAAGTTTGTTTGTTTGGATGTTTGTCGGTCAATCACGCTGCAACTACTGAACGGATTTTGATGAAATTTGGTACACAGACAGGGTATGAGCTGACTTAGGTGATAGGATACTTTTTATCCCGATTAAATGTTCCCTTAGGATAAAACAGGAATCTCGATATTTATCAATTACACTGAAAATTATTTATCAATTACACTGAAATTTTGTTTCAAATTGATATAGAGATAGGGTATCTGACTCAGGGTCTCCGGGAACCTGACTTACATAGGAACTTTCTTCTACGTAAGCATATATATTAAAATTATTTTTCTAGAATACAGTATTTACTATCGATAACGCGTTCTTAAACCGTTGAATAGATGAAATGCAAACATAATACAACATGATATAGGTCGTAGAATGTCTGTTTTACGTAAGTATATATATTAAAATTATTTTTCTAGAATACAGTATTTATGATCGATAACGCGTACTTAAACCGTTGAATAGATGATGTGCAAACATAATACAACATGATATAGGTCGTAGAATGTCTCTTCTATGTATATTAAAATTATTTTACTTAAAAACGATTTTCACTGGGACCAGCCTTGAGGAATCTTGCAATAGTGACAGTACCAGTAGTTTACGGCAGCAATTCGCTATAGTGTTAGTATTTGTGCCATCTCAGTTCCTTCAAGGTTGTAGTAAAAGTACAAACCATTTTTATCAAAAAAATTTACTTTTCCTCGCGTAATGCGAAAAGCCATGTTAAAGGACTGCCAACCGATGAAAAAGCAATTAATGGCTCCCTATGCGCTATACAGGTTATTGTTTTTTCGATTGGAGGCTATTGTCCAACTAAGTTCGGTCTACCTATTCCCTTCAGAATCCCGTCATAAACACTCTAACCGAGAATATATAGCGAAAACAAACTACCATCTAAACGAGTTGATGACTGTAGAGAATGACACCGCATCCAAATTTACAACGAAACAAAGACAAATATTTTGTAAGGTGACTCAAAGTGCCTAAATCAAGGAAGGAAGCTGTTTTTCTTAGATGCTCCAGGAGGCACTGGAAAAACATATACGACAAGGGTAATTCTAGCTGAATTGGACTGTTTTATTATAATAATATTTCAGATAAACTCGGCCAGTTTTAAATTGCCACCAGGGCTAATAAAATCAACGCATAATAAACTAATATTTTCAATCAAAATGAAAACTTGAGTTTGGTAGTTGTTCATATTTTCAAGAATTTTCTGAAATATTATTAAATATTTGGGAAAGGTCTTTTTGGTTTTATTATCAGTAATTTGGTTATTTGATGTTATTTACGTTATTGCTTACAAGGTCGTTTTGAGACACTGTTTGATCTGGGTATAGATGGGTATGATTGTTTTACTTTGTTTTTCTTGCTGGCTCTTATTGTACTATTAGCAACTTGTGCTTAAGAATTGAGGTTTGACTCTGGTGAAGCCGCCAGTGTTCTTTGATTTTAATCGAATAATAAAATCGAGATCGGGTGCCGAGTGCGAACAGAACGAGTGGCGCTATACTGCACCTACCACTAACGAGATGGCGGCCGGCCGGAGTGACGACACCACCAAAAACAACACTGACTGCATTTTTCCAACCATGTGAAAATGACGATTTTACTAACTCTACTTTATGTTGAAGTGCCTCGGTATAATACTCGGAACACATCCAGCAAAGAGTGGAAGTGATATGTGCAGGGAACAACCGTCCCGAATTGGCCAAGTCCGAAGATGCACTTGGCCGGATATACACCTTGCACGTAAACAATTTTGAATCAAGTGCGTGAACCGAGGAACTTTAAAACATTAAAAACCGTGGAAAGTCAAGAGCGATTGACATTCAGGGAGGCGTACGAAATGCCGCTTTCTCTCTTTGTCGCTCCTCATCGAAAGCAAGGGAATTGTTTGCCATTTTGGTAAGTAATTTTGGGATATAAATCCCTTTTGAACCATGGGATAAGTAGTTTATTAGCAATGTGTGAAGAAATTTTACATAGGCTACATGCACCCACGACCATTGACGTAATAACAAACGTGGCTTTAATTATTATCGAAGATAAAATGATATCGATATCTAGCAAAAAGCTGCCTGATTTTGATTTGCCGTCATCCCATAGAAGACGAGCACTGTCAAATGATATTGCGAGAGGGATGAACTACGGCACCACAGTTTTGGAGAAAAAATGTAATGAAATGAAGCCTCAATTACTTTCCAAACAACAACATGTTTACAACATAATCTCGCAGTGCGTAAATAGTGCAGAAGGGCAACTCATTTCCCTTGACGCACCCGGAGGTATTGGTAAAACATTCCTGCTGAATTTATTGCTTGCTTGCTTACTTGCTGCATTCGTC
This sequence comes from Eueides tales michaeli, assembly GCA_018249855.1. Taxonomy (NCBI): domain Eukaryota; kingdom Metazoa; phylum Arthropoda; class Insecta; order Lepidoptera; family Nymphalidae; genus Eueides; species Eueides tales. Next base: position 8,860 of record DWMZ01002916.1, on the reverse strand, counting down.
AAGACCGAAATATAGCCCTGGCTGTAGTATCGTCGGGGATTGCAGCCACTTTACTAAACGGTGGACGGACTGCTCATTCTATAGTTAAATTACCTTCGGATCTTGCAAGTAAAGAAAATCTAATTTGCAATATTAGCAAAAGCAGTGACCGCGGTGCTCTTTTACAACAATATAAATTAATTGTGTGGGACGAGTGCACAATATCGCACAAGCGCGCGTTTACGGCTTTGAACCGAAGCTTGCAAAACATCCGCAGCAATTATGCCTTGATGGGAGGTGCTGTTGTTGTACTCGCTGGTGATTTTCGACAAACTCTTCCAGTCATCGAGAGGGGTACACCAGCAGATGAAATGAACGCGTGTCTCGTGGCTTCGGCACTTTAATCCCATGCACAACTCTACAATGGTATTGAGTAGGCTGGAAACTGATTATTTTCATTAACGGATTTTGTAATCTACCGAGGAGAAAAGTAGCTACCGAGGAAGAACTAACTTACCAATATTTCCCGTTTATTTATTTTTTTGAAATAATGAGGAGTGGTTGTGTGAGAGAGCAGTGCTGTCGCCAAAAAAATAATTGGTGAACAATATAAACAACAAAATATTAGATGTAATGGACGGCGCATCGAGGATGTACACGTACATAGACACGCTGATGGCAAGCGATGACAGCACTACGTATCCAGTGGAGTTCCTAAACTCAATGGAATTGACGGGCGTACCGCCTCATAAGCTGGAGCTTAAAGTTGGCGTCCCAGTTATGTTGATGCGTAATCTTGATGCCTCGCGACTATGCAATGGCACAAGATTACAAATCAGCGAACTGGAAAGAAACATTGTGCTAGCAACAATACTCACGGGGGCAGCTAAAGGCGAGAGCGTGTTGATTCCCCGCTTACCCATTTTACAATATAATTTGCCCCTCCAGTTCAAAAGGCTGCAATTTCCCATGATGTTCCCTTGAAGGCATTCGCCATGATGATAAACAAATCCCAGGGTCAAACCTTATTATTATCACAATCTATTGAGTGATTGCAGAGTGATTGAATGACAAACATGGTATTCCAAATTAAAAAAAAATGCGTATTGTAATTTACTATTTGCAAACAACAAAAAAAAAAATAATGATGCCAAAGAAGTATAAATTCTTACGCGCGAACATAAGTAATGTTCGCGCGTAAGAATTTATACTTCTTTGGCATCATTATTTTTTTTTTTATTGTTTGCAAATAGTAAATTACAATAAGCTTCATTTCAATGAATTTTTTACTGTACAGCTATTTAACATAGGCAGGACCTATGCCCTGCCTATGTTAAATAGCTGTAAAGCCTATGCTTTATTTGATTTCGAATATTTCTACACCTGATGCAGAACAGCAGGGAGATTCAAGATAAACTATGAGAAATAATTAAATTCGTCAATAACAAAAAATGTCAAGGGTAATGAGCCTTGAGAATGGTCTACAATGAGATATTAAAATTGAAGATCTAGAAAATGTTATGAACAACCGTTAACAGTCCAGCTTATCTATAAGAAATATTAAAATGCTGTCTTAACAAAAGTTACTGAGCGTGATGAGTATTTTGCATTGACATATTAAAATCGAAGATCTGAAACATCTCATGAACAATCATAACGGTCCAGCTAAAGTATAAGAATAACACAGCATTATTTAAAGATATGCAGCTTGACAGATATATGTATCGACATAAAAAATAAAGATATGGAACATCTGGTACAGAAATATAAATTATAACAATAAACAATAAAATTGCGGCTTAGCTAAAGTTTTTCATTGCGATGGGTAAATTTTAACTAAATTGCTATATTATAATGGTAAAAATATACCATTTTCTTGCACGTTAAATATTTTAACTAAAAAAGCATGCAAAGAAATAAATTAAAAAATTTAAATGTTTTATACTGTTAAAACAGCAGCCTTAAATGAAAAAGAAATAACCAGATTAATTATAACATATTTTTAAAAAAAAAATTTTTGTATCCATTCGAATTAAACCTATAAAATTCATTACATTAAAAAGTGTTATAATTGCGAAAATCAAAGATATTTTTATCTTAAAAAGGATGTTTTCATATGAGTTGTATGTTTTTACAAAAAAAACCCCATCGTAATAGTGGTTAATATTTCTATTAGCCTGGTGTTCCACGATATTCATGGACCAATTTCTTATTCCTTTTTAAATCTATTGATAGTGTTCCTTCGTTTCAAGCAACTTGCAGTTGCGAGCAGTGAGCACTTCGGCTACTTGAAGACGAAATTCATTGGGACCAGTCTTGAGGAATCTTGAGTTAGAGATAGTACAAGTAGTTTACAACAGCTATTCGCTATAATGTTCTATTTTGTGGCATCTCAGATCCTTTAAGATTGTAAGAAAAGCAAAAACCATTTTTATCAAAAAAAATTTACGTACTTCTAGGCGTAATGCGAAAGGCCATATTATAGGACTGCCAACCGATGAAAGAGCAAATAATAACTCCCTTTGTTCTATACAGGATATTCTTTTTTAGATTGCAGGCATTTCTCTTACTGACTTCAGTCTACCTATTTCTTTCAGAATCCAGTCACACACGCTCTAACTGAGAATATATAGCGGAAACAAACTATTGACTTAACGAGTTGACGACTATAGTGCATGAAAGTGCATCCAAATAGAGAATACATAAATGAAATAAATTTACAACAGAAAAAAGACAAATATTTTGTAAGTTGGTCTAAAGTGCCTAATCAAGGAAAGGAAGCTGTGTATTTCTTAGATGCTCCAGGAGGCACTGAAAAAACACATCTGACAAGGGTAATTCTAGGTGAATTGGGACGACAAAAAAAAGATTTTTCCTACATTAGCCTCTTCAGGTATTGCTGCCACATTACAATATTTGAAATTCCAATCAATTTGTACAGTACAGAAACACCAACATGTTCTATTACACGAAATTGTGATAAAGTAAAATGTTTCAGGATTTCTGACTTATTGTATGGAATGAGTATACCATGTCTCATTGAAAGGCCATAGAGGCCGTTGATAAAATCTTGCGGTACATTCGTCAAAATGACAGGATAATATTGCAATTTTATTATCAGATGATTTCAGATAAACTCGGCAAGTTTTAAATTGAGCTTGGTAGTTGTTCATATTCTCAAGAATTTTCTGAAATATTATTCTAATGTTGGGGAAGGTCTCCTTCTTGAAGTTCCTATAATACTTGACAAAGTGGTCAGCTTCGAGATGGAACTTATTAATTCAGTATTTGAAGACATTCATAACATACCATACTACTGCTATTGCTATATGCTATTTTGACCCCTAAAATGATCAAGTACATGGCACAACAAATAAAAAAAATTGCAGATTTTCGTGAGAGGAAAACTGCCAATACAGTGTATCAATATTGAGGAAAAAATTCGCGGATCATTGGCCAATATTTAGTAAAGTAACTCTAGAACTAAATGATTATTATACTAAAGATTACTTTAAAGCTCATGTTGTGGCACAATTAAACGCAATTAAATCTTTAAATATTGTCACATATAATCAAAGACTATTTTAAAAAAATCTGAGGTTTTCCAAACCTTTGCAAATCACTCAATTCATATTGTCTAATTAAGTCTTATGGTATCTATTGAATAGACTGCACGTCTTTATATTTTATACAAATCAAAATGTAAACGGACACTTTAGGATCATATGGCTTGATATACGAGTATACATGATCAATAATCAGTTTTGCGTTAAATTTTAGCATGAAAGTAATATCATTTTAGTAAAACCCTTTTTATACATAGTATACCAATCATATATAATATAATTAAGGGGCTGAACGTAGTGACAACTTATGTGGTTATCATCATGAAATAAGTCGAGTTGTACGCGGGCGAAGCCGCGGGCAGCAGTTAGTATATATATATATATATATATATATATATATATATATAGATGTATATTCGTTGTCATTTTTTAATTAATGCTTATAAATTAAAAAGTAAAAAAGTTTCAGCCGACTCAGTAAAACAGTGTTTTTGAAGAAATTTTGTAGAAAAATTATTCTATTTTTTATATTGATTTCTCAGTTTCACGTATCCCGCACATAACAGTTTCGGCAGAGGGCACTTGTGAATCGAATATTGTGATACTCCGAAATTGAAGCATTGCGTGAGTGGTGGAACTCAATGCCGAGCTTTGTCTTCATACCAGAGCACTTCTTCGAAATATTAAATGTTTCACATCCTCGAATGGGAATCGAACCCACAGTCTATCAGGTTTACAGTCAAACGCTTATGCCCCTGCACCACAACAGATCAAGCTTTGCAATCAAAATACATAAAAAATCATGGAAAAACGTGCACTTTAAACGATTAGACTCAACAAAAGCTGCAAGTATGCTAAATATAAAACAGACGTCGCAAACCGCATTGTGTACGAAGTGGCCCGATGCGAGTCCGAGCGATTAATGTCCGGCCATTAGTTGTGGAGAGCTCTACGTAACGTAGTACGTAGAGAGATGGATATTGTTTGTACGGTTTATATATACTGTAAACGATATAAATATAAAAGGTGTTTTTTGCGAACTTTAAAACGTTTAATCTGTCGTTTTAAGTTTTTAATATCGGTTTTGAAGCGTGAAAATATAGCTGTAGGGTCGATTGTATTCGTAGAGTAGTGATTGTTTAAATATTTTTCACAGCTGGTTAGATAAAGCACGGGGTTGGGTTCCGATTTTACATTTAAAACACGTGCCTTAAATTTTAACTAAAGTCGAAGTCGAGATGAAGTCTATAGTCACCACATTACTTCTGTTTGGGTTAACAACGCTTATTTTAAGTGATATACGTTAAACTAAAAAAATGGTTTTAATAGATTATAAAGTAACAAAAACGTAATTCGGTAAATTAATTAATAAGTATACTGTAATTCCGGCTTAGAATAGGATCACTGATGGTGTCGTAAGAGGCGACTAAAGTAAGTATGGGAGAGTCACGTTGTCAGCAATGGCAACACGCATGGGCAGACTCGACCGGATCATTACTACCCCATTTGAATACTCCGTTTCGCATTGGGTAACGTCGGGACCCTGTGCTCTTCCACCTTACAGGCCAGCAACGCGCCTGTAGCTCCTCTGGTGTTAATCGGGGTCATTGACGGCGGTGATTGCTTAAAAAAATACTAAAGAAAATATTTTGCTAGCATTTTACTTACTTAAATATCCAGTTTTATTAACTCTAAATTAGAGTAATCGTGGCGCAGGTGCACAAGTATGCGATTGTAAACTTAGCGGCTGTGGGTTAGATAACCTCTCAGGAGAATGACTCATGATGAGGAATATGTAATATTTTCATTTTCTCGCCTAATAACGAGGTAAAATGCGGTATTGAGTTCCGCCACTAAATGCTCAAGAATTTGGCAAAAGTTGGAGTGGAAATATCTTGTAAAGAACAATGTATCTTAAAACTAGATCTCCAGGTTCTTTCTGCCTATGCTTTGTGTACATGCAGCGTGAAGTAAAAATAAAAGTATATATAATGTGTAGTATGTGGCTCGAGGTCAATTAACTACCGGTCGTTATTTGTGGTGGTAGCTACAGTAGAAACGAATGAACATGAAAATTGGAATTCTATTTGTTACTTCATTTTTAACCCATCATGCAACGTGGGATGAGTCATTCTTTTACGATCTAAACAACGATATCACGTCCAAAATAAAAAAATATGTAATATATAACATGTAATGAAGCCTGTCGTGGCATGGAAGCCTAAGAATGTGATCGTAAACGCGACTGGTTGTCGCCTCGATTCCCACTCGAGGAAATGATATATTTAATATTTTTGAATTAAATATTTGATGTTTACTATATTTTCTTAAGTTTCCTTTGTCTACCCTGCCCTGTGCGGGATACAGCGTAAGCTGAGTGACTGATTGAATTACATATAATATTGGTACGTTATATATCCTCCCTATTAGTTAAATTACTACCGGTTGGTTTTTCATGTGAAATTGGATTTAGTAAAGACATATTGTTTCTAAGCAATGCCAAAGATAGAGAATATTTTATATTACATATAGAGAATACATCATTTTATATTATATTTTCAGTGCGATTTGCTATTTTTAAGGTGACTTGTAACGATAGCAGAAATTGTATTCTTTCAAACAATGGCCAGCAACCATCTCTTAGACGGTAAGTAAACATACCTTAAACGGAAACTGAACTGAAACGGCGCAAAAAGCTACGGTCTCAGCATATGCCGTCCGCTGTCATCAACCTAAGTAAATATACGTATCGCTTATTTACGTACAAGTATAACAATAATGTAAGAAAACGCCTTGAGCTCTGCCATCCAACACTCAATACTTTAAGAATTCGGCGGAAAATGAAATGCGGTCGTACGGGTTACTTGATGGCAGTGATCACCGTCACCTACGGCGTCGTGTATTCCACAGATATGTGGCGCGTAGCGCTCCGCGCTTGCCAGAAGCAGCTAGTTTACTAGACGTGCCAAACCAAGGCTGTGACTTGCCACCGATTGGCACTACAGAGCTAGAGATCTAAAGTTCCATACCCTGTAGAACCACGTCGACGACAGCAGCGACTCAAGAATCAGCAGAAGAGAAGCAAACCGAGTATCAGGGATAAGATGAGTAAAACGTAACATACCATCCCAATCTGCTAACTTGTAATGCAAGACGCGACGAATCGCTGATTTTCTGCGGCTGACGTGGTTAATGGACACATCACTCCGTACCAGGCAGAGGTGAAAATACTAAAGGGGCATCGACGACAACCTGGTATTGTTCCGAATGTGAAGTCAGCAGAAGAAAAGATTGACTACGTCCGGGATTCGCGTAGGTGACTCAACCAATTGGGACAATCCACTCGCCATAGCAATGTCGAATTTAACCTCCCCAGAATTCGAGGGGCAGCCTGAGTTTGAAAACTCAGGAAGGTAGTTTCTCTCTCAGTGTCGTTTTCATATTCCAGGGAGGGGTTGGGGATGGGCACCTGGGCATTACATAATTCGAAAGGCAGTGACCTAAGCCACTACTTAACGCCAGTCTTATGTCGGGGTGGTAATGATCCGGTCGAGTCTGCGCATATGCAGATATTGTCATTACTGACAACGCCGTGTGATCCCGGCTTAGAATAGGATCACCCTGGTACTGATGGTGTCGTAAGAGGCGACTAAAGTACGAGTGGAAGAATCACGTTGTCAGCAATGGCAACACGCATGGGCAGACTCGACCGGAATGTTACCACCCCCGGCATTTAAAACCGGCGTTAAGTAGTGACCTTGGTCACTGCGTTTCGCATTGGGTAATGCCGGGCCCCGGTGCCCATCCAACTTACAGACCGGCAACGCTCCTGTAGCTTCTTTAGTGTTACACGGGGCCGTGGGCGGCGTGATCACTTACCATCAGGTGACCCGTACGCTCGTTTGCCGTGTCTTATCCATAAAAAAAAAAAAAAAAAACATAACTCGCCCACATATACTTTAGTCGCCTCTTACGACACCATCAGTACCAGAGTGATCCTGTCCTAAGCCGGTCACACTCCGGTCTAGGCAAAACCTGTCAACTGTCATCAACCTAAGTAAATACACGTATCGTTTATTTGAATACAAGTATAATAATAACTTGAGAAAACGCGTCTTCGAATTCCTCCATCCAAAGCGCAATACTTTAAGAATTCGGCGAAAAATGAAATATCTTAAGGAAAGAGGAGTGTAGAAATGCCAGGTTTCCAAGTTTCCTCTGCCTACCCTGTCATGTGCAGGTTCAGCATGAATTTAAAGACATATTAACTGATTTAAATTGGTTTAAGTATACGATACACTTTTACAAAAACCAGATGAATAAATTAGAACAAGAGATTATTTACAATATTGTTATACTATAGGAATATCTAAAAAAAATCATTTATAATTAAATATGTCAATAAATAAGTAAAAATTATTTAAAAAATATATATTTTGCAATTACAGGATTATTTCACCACATTAGCGACACTGTTTTGTATATAAACATATTGTAAATAATAATTGTTTTTTTACCTAGACAAGATTACGGGAGCGCAAATGAGCTTTTAAAAAATAATAAAAAGTAAGTAAATTAGTCATTTTAACTAGTTTAGTAAATTTTACTTATTTTAATTAACGGCTGAACAGGGTTTTATGTTCATGTACATTAATTATTATAATTAAACATAAACTAACGAAACGACCAAGCAAAAGTACATGCTCTTGTCGATTGAAATTATATAAAAAGAAATTAATTAAACTAATACATAAAAAATATTTCCCATGGCACACGAGTTCTATTCGCGTTACTATTCTGAGAATGCTGATCAAGCAGTTACCTGTACGGTTGGTTCTCACGCCAAGAGCCAACATATCTATCTTCACATATCGGCTTTTATATGTAAAACAAGTTTAATTTTTTTTAGGAAAGGTTCACTTCTTAACCTCGGAGGACCAACAAAAAGTGCAAAATACAATCCAAATTATGGCTACGAGCCCTATTGGCCTTTGGGAGACTGGGTGTTCGGGAGTACTCCAAGAGACAAAATAGATCTATGTGGGCAACATTGTTCTGAAATTTATACACAGTACGTTTTAAATATATATAGTTATCCAGCTTAACGCTGTGTAACTATTAAGTGTTGTTTCGCAGTATATGGAAGGGAATAAATGGAATTTAGAAATCTAGTGTTAAGACACTGCGATCTGTTCGCTATTTTCTAACGATTTTATAAGTATTGCGTGTTGAGCGGCCGAACTCAATCGACTATGTCTTGTTTCCAGAGCGGAAAAATGAAAATATTTATTGCATGGAATTTTCGCGAGTGGAGA